>JAKSZP010005662.1:0-84259 GCA_022478985.1 Massospora cicadina
TTAATAATTTACATTGTATTAAGTTAATGATTTACTTGGGATCAGGAAGATCAGGGCAGCTTGCCATTGTCTAAGTAATGACAGAAGAATACAACTTTAAGTAGAATTACCATGGAGTTATATCTTAACTATAGTCACCATCTGGTCTTTTGTCTTCATACAATAGACATTTGAAACTCCACCTTACCACATAAAAAGAACCAGCCATCCTTAGTAGACCAAAAATTCAACACAGTTAAGCATTTTGTACATTGTAAAAGCCACAATAGGCTTATAAACCTTAAAAAATGACAGTAAGCCATACTCAAAATGTATTTAATACTTAGTCTTCCACAACCAACATTCTAATGGCCTCTACAGCAACTTATTGTCAATTTCATCCATATAAATAAATCTTAGGGGATATATCCTGTTTGAGAGAATTTTAGAACTTAACATTTCATTATTGTTAAACTTTGCACACTCATAGCAGGTACCCATAAAGAGGTTCTTCACATTATTTAACAATGATGAATTAACAAGTAAAAAAATATTTTAAAATTTTTTTTTGTGATACCAATATGACCAGCCTTAATTTTATACTCACATTCTAATGAAGGCTGAGGAAAGCATAAATTATTCTATTCAAGCAATTAAAAACTAAATTTAACTTGCACTCAACTTCTGCCTTTTCCAAATTGAGATTAAGGTTTCAATTAAATAACTTATTATCTATATTAAACTAACTATATTCTATATAAATAATTTTAAGGTAATTTACATTTTTTTACATTAATTCTAGAATCTACTAAACTGGTTTTAATGTAACCTTGCATACTCATTACAGTGTGATAATAAATGTTATCCACTAGAGTCTTGAAGATAAATTAGGTAACTACTTGAAAATTTTGACTAACAATTGAACCATTTTCTAATTTTCCTTCTGTTTAGATATTTGTTATAAGTATTGCTCAACCTATCAGAGGTTCAGTATAATAAATAACTTAGTATTCATTATCTGATAGTTTTTAAATTAGTTTAGTTATTTTATTAGTTTTCAGGTATTTCACCAAACATAAATACCCAATTATAGCAGCTACACAATGGAAAGGTTTTCATTTATTTGGTAATGCTAGATTGAAAAGAGCTGAAGTTATATAAAAAACTCATTATCAAAACCTGGGGCTTTGCACACAATTACTTCATTTAGTCTTGTTGATATACATCAGTGGTATAGTACCTGTGCCTTTTTTATTTAAAGTATCATTGCTAAGTAATTTTCTATTATCTGTAAGTGATATATGAAACATATCTATATTAATAAAAGCAAGTGTGTGTGCGTGCGCGCGATGCCCACCCAAAACTGCAGCGTGTAGAGCTTTGAAAATTTGGATATATGTGGATGGGAGGAGGTCCTTGTGCACCTCGGAGCCAGATTTTAATTTTTATAATAAAATAAAAAGTTTTATATGTAAGAAGTGAAAATTTTATATGTTTTTAATGGAAATCGGTATATTGTTACGGCCGAGCAAATTGATATTCGGTTGATTCGTTAGTTTAAATGGTTTTGTCGAGTGTTTGGTGGTTCTAGGTTGCTTAATAAGCTTGATGTTTTAGCAAGCAGTTAGTGATTAGTTGATTCGATAAGTTAATTAGTTTTGACTGGGTGGTCGGGGATTTTGATTGTTTCGATGGGCTCAATGGTTTCAGGTAAGTGATTAATGCTTTAGTTAATTCGATAAGTTTAATTGGCTTGGTCGAATGGTTGGTAATTGTATATTTAATCAATCTAATTTGATTTCTTAAGTTTATCGATAGCCATCTACCAATTTAAAAAAGAATCGATTAAGATCTTCTGGTAAACTTTAAACCCACAAACAAATATGTGTTAAACTGAGTATCAACAAGACTTAGCTTAAAATTCTTTTACAAAAGTCATTGTGTTTTTTTTGTTTATAAGATGCATTATCTCATTAGCAATAACCAAAAATTACCAAATTTTGCACAATACTTTATAAAATTTGTGAATATTAATATAATTTTTTAATAAAATCACACTTAATTTTAATAACAATTCAATATAAGATCCAAAACGTATGTTTCTAATGGTAATTATATAACAAAATGTCTGAGAATTTAGTATTCATTTAATTCGATAGCTTCATTTGCTTTGACATTTAGTTGGTAGTTTTTGGCTGTTTTGTAAGTTCAATAATTCTTTTTTGCTGAGTGGTGGTTCATTTTTTGGATGATTCGATGGGCTCAATAGTCTTAGGTAATTGATTGATGGTTTAGTTAATTTGGCAGGAATAATTAATTTTGACTAAGTGGTTTGAGGTTGGAATATTTGATAAGTTTAGTGGTTTCTGAACTTATTGATGGCTATCTACTAATATAAAAACTAAAATAATTTAGAATCATCTGTAAGTTATAAACACCGTAGTAAAGCATGGGTATTCTGCTAGTAGTTTATTTAAGGAGATCTTTCACCTTAGTGTATTGTAATCTTTAATAAAGATTATAATCTATCTGATTTTAATTCTACTTATTGAGGAAATAGTAAGATGGTTCTATTGCAACACACTTTTTACAATATAACTTAGATTTAAGGCTAACTTATTATAGATGTAGCATTAGCTTTATACCAACTTGATTATTACCACAAAAACAATATGCAAATATTCATGTGTAAAGCGCGGGTACCTGATAATACGTAATAACATTGCAAAAATCTAAATCTTTAGTTGATATCCCCTACCTGCCAAAAAGGCATTCTATGTCAATTAAAAACCAAGTGTTGTTTATTTAATTTATGATATATATGTGTTTAGGTAGGAACTTTGGGTAGGGGACAATTATGACTGTGTTGGCGTTGCGCCCAATGCCCCGAACTGAGATAGCAAATAGTAAGGCGGTCCATGGAGTTCCTGGCCTATCATACGCCGCGCATGGAGGTTTTCCGGGTTTTATCCTCCTTTCCAATTCATTCGATTTTCCCATTAATCGGTGCGGTATCATCCCCAGGTCGGCCCACCTCGAATAAAATAAATGTGTTTAGGTCAAACCATCATCCCTGACTTCAGATGTAGCGATTAACAGTTTACATCGCAGTTAAAATTTTAGAGCTATTTAGAAATCAGTAAATGACTAATTTAAACAACAATTTAGGGTCCTAACATATAAGTGCAGTATGTTAAATAATAAGCTCAACTGATTCCTATAATTAAAATTGATGCTTAATTTTTTTAAATCAAAGTGTAACCAAAATCCTCACTTTAATCGCCCCTAAAATGTCGCCAGATCCGATGACTTCAAAGCGTTGGCCACGATATTTAGTTTATAGCTGAGAAAGGAGCATTCAAATACTAACTGTGTTGTGCCTAAGGATCTTGAAATCCACGGAAGCAAAATGCTATAATATGCCAAGCTAACAAGCTAAAATGCAAACGCAAGTCTAGTTAAATAACATAAAAACACGAACGTAAATCTTAGAATGCAGTAGTTTATTATAAATTAATTACTCATTATGCTCATGTTAAAATCAAACGTTCATTTTTGGTTTATAGATAATTTATTTTTTGCTAATAATTAAAACTATAGCTTTAAAAGAAGCTTATGGTAGATTTAAAGGTTGATTTTATAGCATTTTAAATATGCATTGTATTTTGTGCATAGCTGAATCAGGATAACAAACTTTAGTTAGCTATCATTTAGGGGTGCAGTAGAACCACCAAAATAAGCTACATTAAAAATTGAGCAGTCACCATATGATTGCCACTTTAACAGCTTTTGCCAATTTTTTATTTTAGATAACTTAATGACTCAAAATTTTTATTATGAAAATTCCATCGCGTTGTAGAGTATGGACCCTCACCACTGCCTCCCGAGTTCGATCCCGGTAATGAACTTTGGGTAGGGGACGATTTTGACTGTGTTGGTTTTGCGCGCCAATGCCCCGAACCGAGATAGCGAATAGCAAAGGCGGTCCATGGAGTTCCTGGCCTATCATACGCCGCGCGTGGAGGTTTTCCGGGTTTTATCCTCCTTTCCCATTTTCTTCACTTCCCTAATCGGTGCGGTACCGTCCCCAGGTCGGCCCACCTCGAATAAAATTTAAAAAATTCCATCGCGTTGCTATTTAATATATACCTTTTTTACTTCAATTTCAACATTTTGTATTTCAATTTCAACATTTTGATTTCAACATTTTACAAATCAATTCCAACATTTTATACTTCAATTTCAACATTTCATATTTTAATTTTAATATTATACTTCAATTTCACCATTTCGTGTTTCACTTTCAATATTACACTTTAATTTCAATATTTTACACTTCAACTTCACTATTTTATATTTGAAATTCAACATTTATAATTCAGTTTCAATATTTTTAGTTTTAGTGATTGCATCATATCTAGTTCTAACTGCAGACTCATTCATTTCCTTGCATCAGTGTTTTCTTTTAGTAGATTATAATGTGATATAAGGGATATACAAATATTTTTTAAATATAAAAAAAAGAGTGGGAATTGATATGCTTGCACTATTTCAGCAGGAATAATAAAATAAAAATGTCACTAAAAATTGTGTTGAGATTAAAATATAAAATGTTGAAGTTGAAGTATAAAATGTTGGAATTGATTTGTAAAATGTTGAAATCAAAATGCAAAATGTTGAAATCAAAGTAAAAAAGATATATAATCTACCCTGAGCAGACCAGTGAAATGCAAAACTGGCTAACACACATGCATATAAGATTGAATAAATATCACAAGTATTATAAATGCAGAGCTAATTTAAACGGTTGCTTTTGCTTTGTAATACAGTGATATTTTTCAACATAATCAATTATTATCTAAGAGTCAAAAATTAGAGCAACATAAATCATAATTCATGCCAGGTTCAGTGTACTAAAAATACTGCGGTTCCACTGATAAGCGAGTTTAATTTAAAAATTACTTTTAAAAAGTTTACCCTTTTTTACCGAATAAAAGCAAAGTTTAAAGTTAAGCTGCTTACTGAGCTAGTAGATGTTGCCCGTATATGTGATACATTCGCTTCAAAAAAATCAAATCTATAGAATGTACATTTAATCATTCAACTAAAATCCTCCAAAGAATTTAAAACCTCAACTATATGTTAAATAAACGCTTGGGCTTTAAAAATACAATAAGCTATAGTTCAAAGGTACTTGTTCCATCAATTTAGAAACAATAAGCTAAAAGTTTCTAGTTATAAAAAAGAGATCAAGTAAAATAACATATTTAAAATTTACGAAAGAAAATAGGAATAAATGGTATAATTACTTTGCAAAAAAACAAGCTATAAAATTATCCTCCCACAAACAAGGAACCGAAAATTAATACATACCGAGGTATAACTACTAAATAATTAAATAAACTTGATCGACTCAAGAGTATATAAAATACTAAAAGGTGCCGCTTCGCTATAGCTTTTGAAAACTAGCATCAGGCTAAATCAAAGCTCATACCTGAAACACAAATATCCATAAGCTAAAAAATAGAGCAGACATAAAGGTCTAGGGGTGCTTATCTCAAATTACCAAGTGGATCAACTTGTAAATGCGAATATAAATATTGTAGTAGTGATATATGTTTTGAGCAAAAAAATAACACTTTTGGCATCTTATGCTAGAGCTTCAAGCAAAACAAAAACATACGGCTTTAAATGTTTAAAAAACTCCAGTTGCATTAAGCTTGGGAAGTTATTTGTGAAAAGTTCAACATAACAGGGAGACAATAACCAAGTTACTTCTTGCGGGTGAAATATTGAGACCGAGACATGAAAAAACGGATTGAGCAAAGATCCATTCGACGTCAAGAAACCTTTCAACGTAGCCTCTAATTTCTGGAGAAGATATTTGCTCCGTATCAAGTCTATGAGAACGTTTATCATCAAAAAACAAATGCGAAAAACGTAAATAAAAAGTTAGAAAATTCAAATAATGTTAACAAACTAATAAATGACTGGCTTACTTCACACTACGTGCCCACGAAATACAAATGACCATGAAGGAAGAAAAATTAGTACAGATTAAAGATGAAAGTGGGCAGTAAAGTGTTGGTAAATTGCAACAGAAAGTTACAAATAAAAGAAAAGAACATTTTTACATGAGAGAAAGGACAGTTATACTTACGTTAAACCAGTTGAGTGTTTTATTCCAGCAAATAATGCTGAGACAAGGACAGCATCTACTGCAACGTGAAATACTCGGCCAAAGAAGGACATTAAGTTTGACAAAAGGTGAGATAAATTTGCAACTTTGATAAATAAAAATGCGTTGTAGTTATTTCAACGTTAAATTAATATGCTGAAGGTATGAACTTAGGCTCTAATAGTGATAGCTTGCACAAATCTTGAATTTAGTTCGCTTTACTATTCTATTAACGGTTGATGAGCTAAATACATTCAAACCAAAATATTTACGATATCCAAAATCTTGCGGAATTTTCTACCTTCTTATACAGCAATAGATTTATGCAGAGTGCCATTTTCTAACAATGTAATTATTTCTGTGCTTAGCGAATAGGTCAGTTGTGATCGTTTTATTCATATTGAATACCTTATGATTCAAGCCCTTTATTTCATTTCGCGAGGCAAAATAGATTGACAAGTTATATAATAGACTTTAGATGCTTTAAATATATTTAAAAAGTTTTATGGTATATACCCATAGAAAGATATCTCGACCGACAGAAAATGATTGTCTACAAGTCTATTGAGGGTGAATAGTTTTAGATTAAAAGGAAGCATCGCTTTAGAAGATGTTAGAAAGTTCGATACCATATATTGCAATTTTAAGTTTTTTATATAAGTGCACAACCTATGACAGCACACTCAAAAGCTTTAAACAGTGTTCTTGCCAATACCTTTTTAAAATGCAACCTTTGTGCTGCATCTTATATTCTTAACTAAGCACATCTAGATTTTATGATTTTGACAGCTATACCCTAAACTTTCTCTAAATATCTTTCTTTTTTACTAACACCAAAATATTTTTAGAAGCATCATATTTATATATATATATATTATTTTTATGTTTTATGTAAAGCTTTATATTATTTAAGTTTTATCACCCTTGTGATATTAAATGCTTGCTTATCATCATGTATCATTGTAGAATAAAATTATATCTGAGAGTAATTATAGTAAAAAGTAAGGTAAAGGTATTAACCTGCTTTGACAAAAGTAGATCTATGCCCTTTTGAGTAAAAAGTATAGTATGATTAATAACACATATATATCATAGAAGTATAATTTATCTTTAGAATATTGTTATAAGTAGTATAAATCTTTTAAAACTTTATATATACTATAGTAAAAAAGATATTAATGTATATGAAGCATTTTTTTTCACTCAGCGTAACTTTCTGAGCAATTTTACAAAAAAGGTAAAGTAAACTAAATTTAAACTCACCTGCCACCAAACAGTTCTGCTGATGTCATCAGATCCCCAACCACCTACTCCAGGGTGGGTCAGCAGCAAAGCACCCCCTAGCATTTTCCATCTGGCAGAAAAATGTAACAGATGGAAAATCCCAGTCTCCAACTGCCAGATAATAAAATGATTCTTTGGCAAACCAATAAGCAACCAAAGCAGCATAACCAAGTAGGGAGAGGTTTGGGGCACTGACAGTACAAAACCTTGACTACTGCTAGTTGGTTATGCAAAGTCCTCTAGTGGTGGTTGGTCCAACCCAACCCCACAAAAGCTCCTCAAAACTGGACATCTAAAAAAGATTAACAGGTAAGTGAGGTATGCTAGCACCAAAACAACCTTTATTTTTATTCAGAATATAAAAAGGGACCACCAACCAGAGCTTGTCTGGGGAGCAACTGTAAGTCCCAGTGAACATCCTCTGTGTATCAATCAGGCCATCTTTCCATTCCCAAGCAAGAAGGTACCAAAGAGGATGGCCATACCCCTTGTTACTCAAGGCAATCTCACTCATGTGGTAGACAAGCGCTGGGTAATAGCCCTTCCACTTCAGATCCTGCTTCCAGTATCCACACTCTCCTCAGTAGAACTGTTATGAGGAATCAGTGAAATCTGCACTGAGATTACTAAAATGGAATTGATCGCAACTAATTTAAGTGGCAATCAGCCCAATACTTGGATTTCAAATGGTCAAAAAGGTATGAAGACTGAGCTATCAGCCAGAATGCCTATCAGTTGCAATTCAGTTTACATGATGATCAAAGAAATCCCCCTCCCTCCCAAATCCATCAGGCATCACCCCCAATGGGCAGGTAATAGCATCAGACACCATTGACAAGGTTTCAAAGCTTCCTGCTGGCAAATCAGGTGTTGCTCCTGATGCAATGCCACTGACCACAACTTGGCCCACCGCTGAATTTTGTGATGTCAGTTCCCAGGGAAATAACCCACCCATTTCCTGAATAATTTGCCGCTTAGGTCAAACTTGTGGAACCTGATCCCAGCTTGTTTTCCCTCAAAATTGATGACTATTTAACCAGGCGCAGCACACTGAGAAAATTGTTGGCCAATTCTCCTTCCTTAAATTTTCCAATAAAAACAACTTTCCCCAAAATCCCATTTTATCTGTTAAAAATTAAGCTCCCTTAAAGTTCCATATTTGTTATACCAGCAGCAGTACCTCTGGCATTCTGGTTTGCTATTTGGATACTCTGGCATCCAGGCTGGCAGGCCAGTCTAATTCTTACTTTCTGTTCACCTGACAGCAACTGACAATGCTCCCCAGGAAAAGAAAGCTAGGGGAAAAATTCTGAAGTGAGCTTCAGAATTGGCAGGCATGCCTTATAAAGGCTGCCCTTTGGGGGCCTCACCTAAATCATTGATTAGGCTTGTATGAGCCTAATCTACAATTTGGGCAGGCACAACTCAGCGCCCAAAAAAACCAAGCCAAAAGTATTTTTAGTGATTTATTTCAGATTTGGAAAATCTGAATCTGAGTTGAAATGTAGCAATTGAGACAAACTCAATTGTTACATTACCCCCTGCTAGGAAAGAGCCCCTCACCAAAGAAGGGCCCCACAGCAGAAGGCCGCCGTGATGAGGGCTTCCTGGGGTGAGTTACCTCAAGCCCCAGGAAAACTAGCCTGGATAAACTCTGGGCTCCTCAGGGAAAAGGTAAATGGTGAGGATGAATCAGGACTGAGCTACTGGAATCAGCTCACCTAGCCCAAGGATGCATGCCCAGCATTTGGCTGTGTTGTGCAACCCCTTCCAGGCTCCTGTTGCTGATGGCCTTCCCATTCTGACTGGAAGGCACTTTTTCCAACAAAAGTGTGAGAGGGACACATGGTTCAGCGCAGCTAGATGGCCATCCCCTTTCTGGGAGGACCATCCATTGGTGAGGGAGACCTTCTGGGACATGTCCCCTCAGTGCCAACCAAATCCCAGGTGAGCGGGAGCCCCACCAGGATTTTCAACTGATGATCACTTTGGGTCCAGGGTTGGCCATCAGTCACTGGCTCCCACTGGTGCTGGTTCCTCAACAACTGGGACCAAGTGACCAATGAGGTCATCTGAGCTGGGGATTGGAGGCATGCAGCGCACATTTGACTTTGGAATTGTGAATTCTACAGAAAATCCCAGTCTCTGACTTCCATATAATAAAATGATTCTTTGGCACACTGACAAGCAACCAAAGCAGCATAACCTAGTATGGAGAGGTTTGGGGCACTGACTGCGCCAAACCTTGCCTAATACTAGATGGTTATGCAAAGTCCTCTAGTGGTGGTTGGTCCAACCCAACCCACAAAAACCTCTTGAAACTGGACACAAAAAAGACCAACAGATAAGCAAGATATGATAACCCCCAAAAAACCTTTATTTTTATTCAAAATATAAAAAGGGCCTACCAACCAGAGCTCATCTGAGAAGCAACTGACAATGCTCCCCAGGAAGAGAAAGCTAGGGGAAAAAAGAAGGGAGCTTTGGAATTGGTAGGCACGCCTTATAAAGGCTGCCCTTTGGGTTCCTCACCTAAATTATTGATTAGGCTCATACAAGCCTAATCTACAATTTGGGCGAGCAAAACCAGCGCCCAAAACTACTGAGCCTAAAGCGATTTGACTCAGATTCAGATTTTCTGAATCTGAGTTGAAATGTAGCAATTGAGAAAAACTCAATTGTTACAAAAAATGCGTTAAGACTAGATCATCCTGTCCTCTAAAATCCTTGGGATAGTTTATCCCTCTTAAGGATCTTAACCTTCATCTTTTGCACTACCATATATTGCCTTAAGGCCCACTGGTGCTCCCTGTATCAGGCAGAATTATCTCAGTTCATACTGCCATAACTTGTACAATGATCTGGTGCATTGGCAGTGCCATAATATACCAATGTTGAGGTGGTTGCAAGTTGATTTGTGGTTGGTCTGATCCAACTATGTGACAATTGTAACAATCAAGTTCATCTCAATTGTTACATTTTGACTTGGATTCTAATTTTCCAAATCTGAGTCAAATTGATTTAAAATACTTTTGGCTTGGTCGTTATGGGTGCAGGGTTGTGCCTCACCTGAGTTGTTGATTAGGCTCATACAAGCCTAATCATAGATTTGGGTGAGGCCCCCAAAGGGCAGCCTTTATAAGGCGCGCCTGCCAATTTAGAAGCTTACTTCAGAATTTTAAACCTAGCATTCTCTTCCTGTAGAGCATTGTCAGCTGCTCCTCAGACGAGCTCTGGTTTGTGGGCCCTTTTTATTATCCTAAATAAAAATAAAGGATGTTTCAGGGTTAGCATACCTTGCTTACCTGTTGATCTTTTTCATCCTGTTTCAAGGAGCTTTTTGAGTGGGTTGGGTCAGACCAACCCCAGAGAACCTTGCATAACCAACTAGTAGTAGGCAATGTTTGGCGCTGTTGGTGCCTCAAGCTTCTCCCTACTTGATTAGGCTACTTTGGTTGATTGTCGGTGCACTAAAGAATCATTTTAATATACAGCATCAGAACTAGGGTTTATCCATATGTTACATTATTCCAAAGTCTTATGTGCACTGCACGCCTCTGATCCCCAGTTTGGCTGACCTCTGTGGTCATCTAGTCCCAGTTGTCAAGGAACCAGCAATGGTGGAAGCCAGTGACTGATGGCTAACCCTGGACCAAAATGATTATCAGTTGAAAGTCCCATTGGGACCTTTCTCTCACCAGGGATTTGGTGGCACTGAGGGGACCTGCCCCAGCAGGGCTCCCTCACCTGCAGATGGTCCTCCCAGAAAAGGGATAGCCACCTAGCTTCACTGAAACATGTGCCCCTCTTACACTTCTGTTGGAGAAAGTGACTTCCTGGTCAGGATGGGAAGACCATCACCAACAAGAGCCTGGGAGGGGTTGCACAACACAGCCACATGCTGGGCGTGCATCTGTGGTCTAGGTGAGCTGATTCTGATAGCCCAGTCCCAATTCACCCTTGGCATTTATCCTTTCCCTCAAGGGGTCCAGAGTTTATCCAGGCTAATTTTTCTGGGGCTCGAGGTAACTCACCCCAGGAAGCCCTCTACATGGCAGCCTTTCACAGAGGTGCCCCTCTTTGAGGAGGGATCCTTCTCTAGTGGGGGTAATGTAATGATTGAGTTCATCTCAATTGTTGCATTTTGAATTGGATTCTGATTTTTTCAAATCTGAGTTGAATTGCCTTAAAAATACTTTTGGCTTGGTCGTTTTAAATGCAGGGTTGTGCCTCACCTGAGTTGTTGATTAGGTTCATACAAGCCTAATCAATGATTTAGATGAGGCCTCTGAAAGCGGCCTTTATAAGGCGCTCCTGCCAATTTCAAAGCTCACTTTTTTGAATTTTAGCCCTAGCATTCCCTTCATGGGGAACATTGTCAGTTTCTCCCCAGATGAGCTCTGGTCATTGGGCCCTTTTTATTATCATGATTAAAGATAAAGGATGTTTCAGGGTTAGCATACCTTGCTTACCTGTTGATCTTTTTCATCCTGTTTCAAGGAGCTTTTTGAGTGGGTTGGGTCAGACCAACCCCAGAGAAACTTGCATAACCAACTAGTAGTAGGCAATGTCTGGCGCTGTTGGTGCCCCAAGCCTCTCCTACTTGGTTAGGCTACTTTGGTTGATTGTCGGTGCACCAAAGAATCATTTTGATATATGATGGTCAGAAATGGGGGTTTTCCATCTGTTACGGCAATCCCTTGATGCCAAAAACCTGAAGAGACAAACAGGTAAGCAAGGTTTGTGAATACTGAAACAACCTTTATTTTTATTCATGATAAAAAAGGCCCACCAAACTGAGCTTGTCTGAGGAGAAACTGACAATGTTCCTCAGGTAGGGACAAGGGTTATAATTCTGAAGTTAGCTTCAGGTTTTGCAGGTACAACATTTTAATTTTACTCTTTGGGGCCTCACCTGAACCATTGATTAGGCTTGTATGAGCCTAATCAATAAGCTAGGTGAGGCACAACCTAGCACCCAAACTTGACCAAAACCAATAATCCTTATAAACAATTTGACTCAGAAACAGAAAATCCAAACCCAAGTCAAAATGTAATGATCAAGAAAATCTTGATCATCACATTACCCCCCACTAGGGAAGAGCCTTTACCTGTAGAGGGACACCACAGAGGGAGGCCGCCACCATGAGGGCTTCCTGAGGTGAGTTACCTTGAGCCCCAGGAAAATTAACCTGGAGAAATTCTGAGACCCTTGTGGGGAAAAGACAAACATCGAGGGTAAGTCAAGGCTGGGCTACCAAAATCAGCCCATCCAACATGAGGAAGCACACCCAGCGCTTAGCTATGGTGCACCCCCACTCTCACACTCCAGTTGCCAATGGTTTTTATCCCAACCAGGGAGGCACTATCTCCATTTGAAGCATAAGAGGGGCATGCAGTCCAGCGCAGCTGGACTGCCATCCCCTTTCTGGGTGAACTGCCCTTGGTGAGGGAGCCCTGCTGGGACAGGTCTCCTAAGTGCCAACCAAATCCCTGGTGATTGGGAGGCACAACCAGGATTTCATCTGACAATCACCTTAGGTCCAGGGTTGGGCATCATTCACCGGCTCCCACCAGTTCTGGTTCCTTGACAACTGGGACCTAAGTGACCACTGAGGTCAGCCAAACTGGAGATTAATGGCATGTAGATGCACATTGACTTTGAAATAGTGTAATGGCCAGAATTATCCCAGTTCTGACTGCAGTAAAATGCAAAATGCTTTGGCGCACCAATTGTGCCAAAGTACACCAATGTTGATCTAGTAAAAATTTGGTGCACTGACAGCACCAAAATATACTAACGTCTTGTTGATTGCAAAATGGTTTGTTGTTAGTATGACTCCAACACACTAAAACTCAGTGCCAAAAAAGATGAACAGGTAAGCAAGGTATATAAAACATGAAACAACCCATAATTTTTTATTCACAATATAAAGGGCCAACCCAAACAAACCTGTCTGAGGAGCAACTGACAATGATCCCCAGTGAGGGAAGGGTAAGAATTTTAAAGTGAGCTTAGGAATTGGTGGGCATGACCTTTTACGTTATACCTTTGGGGGCCTCACCCAAGCCATTGATTAAGCTCATACAAGCCTAATTAATAATCTGGGTGAGGCACAACCCAGCGCCCAAACCTGACTAAAACTAAAAATTTCCTAGATTATTTGACTTGCAATTCAGAAAATCTGAACCTGAGTTGAAATGCAATGATTATATTAAACTCAATAGTTACACTCCCTTAGAGAAGCATGTGTTTTGGCCTTAGGGTCATAATGGGAAATTAATTACATATGATGATAACACAATCATCAAAATTTCCCAGGCGGTAATAAAACATGCCAGGCTTATAGACTTTCGCCCCTTTAAGGGATACTTCAACTTGGGCTTCTCTTATGAAGCCAACACTGCCACTGTGGTGACTGTGCCTCTGGTTTTCCAGGGAACCCCTCTCCCCACCACTCATACCCAGCTTCCCATGGACACCACTTTGGTTGTTCAGTTCACAGGTTTGAACAACCACCTTCTCCCTGCGGTACTACAACAGTAGCTGATGGTTGGTCTGGAAGTTTCAAATTGAACTTCCAATGGGCAGGTTTTCTCTCAAAGTTACACTGAGCGGAATCTCCAAAAAGTAATAAATTTAAATGAAAATGCAAGTTGTAATTTAACCTAAGTTTTATTTTGAAAAGAGGGAATAATTATAGGCTTTTTAACGGTTTGCAATCTATCATAGTGAATTAATCTCTGTACAATTGAATCTTCAATCAGTTGATCAGGATGAGATTGATTGTCAACCTTGATAGATTGAGATATTTTGCTCACTCCTTCCAATGATGCCGGGGAAATCAATGGGGTGGAATTTTCAGAAATGAGAGAATTTGGAAAATTCCTGACTGTTGGTTTGGCTGATTATGGATAAGACCTCCTCCTTCAGTTTGTGGTCCCAAATGGGCCACACATCTCGCAGGGCCTCAGGAACATGCCACAGTATGCCTAGTTCAAATAAAATTTCTCCACTTATCCAAACACATTCCGTTCTCCCTTCTGCTCCAATCATCCATTCTTGGCCCATGTCATGGGCGGCCAGTTGATATGCTAGCATGCTTTTAGTTGGATACTCAAAATGCAAATGCCCCTCCCTTGCCAATTCTTCCAGCTCTTAGTCCCTCTTTGCAAGTAGAAAACCAATAAACAATCCCACAGCATTTTCAGTCTGGGGTAGCATCCTGCTCCCCCTCCCCCAAAGCCTGCTGATGCAGTTACCATAGTAGCCAATCAAGCCCGACCTAAGCTACCAGCCACGCCCATCCCATCTAATCAGGAAGTAGTTTAGACTAACATTCACACTCAAGCTTCCTATTTATCAGCTTGACTTCAAAACTATGGTAATGCCCCAATTCAGTACAATCAGAATCCCTGGTCCTTATTGGGTGAGATTTATGATTTGTGCGATCCTATTGAACTATTTAACTTTATCTTAGAGCAGTTTTTACAAACTGATTATGACGCCCAAGTCTCCCACCAAATTTACTTAACACAAATGAATGAAGCGGCATTCCTCTCTGATCATCACTTTGCTGTTAAAGTGGCTGCCTTGCCTGACTGCTGTCCTCTTCACAAAGCTATTGCTAAGTTGGTGGCGATGCTGGCCAGGGGTGTTCCTCTCCCCGCTGTCCCAGATCGCCTTTCTGTGGCAGGTAAGTGGGACCTCCTTGAGTTCCATAAGGTCATCAACAACTCAGTCTTGAATGTCATGGCAATTGTGATACTCCTAAAATAAAAATCACCCGCACCAACATCACCACCTTTATCAAGCTATCCAAAGCACATCTCCAGGATGAGAAAGATCTATCTCACTATATTACTGCCTTTTCTGTGGTGCACGGTATTTTTTTGGCCCTCCTTTGGGTGAAATTAAGCCCCACACTGCTGATGCCCCCACTCCCTTGCTTTCCACTTGGGCCCTCACCTTACTTAATGTTGATGCCACCAGGGAAGTGCCCCCTGGCCCATTTCCTCTTCTTCCATGGTTGTTTAATTTTTCGCCATCACTGCCCTGTTTGGTTTATTTAGTTTGGTTTTGGTGTCGTTTTGCTCTTTGAGCATTTTGGCCCATTTTATTTAATATTTTTTTCAGTAATGTCCGTCCCCTGGCTTGCTTGCCTCAAATAAACAAGTATCTATATAGCAATAATATATAGATATTTAACTTTGAACAATATCTTAAAAAATGATATTCTTTTATGTGTGCATGTAATGCCCAGATAGATCTATGGCATGCAGAGACTGATAGTTTTTGACTTAGATGGATTAAAGGGGTTCCAATAATACATCATAGCCAGATTTTTACTTTTTGTATTAGTTTACAATATATGATTGAAAAGTTGGTAAAACACTATTTTTAGCGCGCAAAGCTGATAATACATGTTGGCATGAATAGGAAGTTTTAATTTTCATTGTAGCTTTTCAATACATAATTCTGCATTTTCTGTTCACAGCATTTCTAAAAATGAGTGGGTTTCTCACTTATATTATACCTCTAACACTCATAATTTTTGTTGTCTTTTCCAAATTGAATATAAAATACTATTTTCTTTTTACTTTGATATAAATATACTGTTGTTCTCTCAGAAAAAGATCTACAAAATTGACAAGGAGAAAACAGAGAAAGATAGCAAAGAAAAAGAAAATAGTAATCTACTCCAGAAAGACAAAGAAGACAACAACAGTGGAGATAAAGAGAGCTTAGAGGAAGAGAAAATAGACTTCATCCTGAAGAGAATAAGACAACAACTTAGAAAGGAAGAGAGCAAATAATAAAGAGAAGTTGAAACAACAAAGAAAGTGAATCAAAATTATAGCAGGTTAGACTTGAAACAACTACTTCTAGATTACGTATTTGAGAAAATTTTATAGAGTTCAACTTTTATTTATGACCCATCAGCAGATTATACCTCAAATCCCTTGTGTTTTATAGGATCAATGTCTATAATATACCAACTCTGTGAAGAAAAAAGATGAAAGATGAAGCCTCAGTATGTGCTGCAGTGAAGTAAAAGCTTTAACTTATGTTGCTGATATATTTCCCAATCCCTATTGTACTTTTCTGATTTGCCATTCCGTGTAGAATTAATACTTTCTATAACATCAGACATTATAACTCAAAATTCCAAATGACTAATTTGGTACCATCAAAAAAATTAGAGAGGAGTATATTGATTTCAATAATTAAGGTTCAGTACCAATTATTACATCATTTGAAATTCTACAGAGCTACCAAATAAGGCTTTAAAAACCTGCAAGTATTCTGTTGGTAGCAGAACATAACAAGTGCAGCAGTATTTCAGGAATGTTATACAAACAAAACATGGCATAGTGTTTACTTTTTAGGATATTCTATATTGTGAAAACTCCTACGTCCACAGCTTTATATCAGCCATGGAAAGTATCAGTTCTGAATTCAAGCTAGTTATCTTAGCAGACAAAAGTACATAGGGTGATTATGAGAGGTGATTTAATACGCCAACAGCAGCAGAAGTAGATGTTATAGTGGCAATGGAACAACATGGAGCAAGAGAGATAACTATAAGATGGGAGGCACCAACAAATAAAATCCTGATTTGTATTGAACATGCGATGCACTGCAATATCCATTGATTTTAGAAAGGGGGAAGATGGATGTTATTTATAATATGTGACTAAGAAACTCAGCTACAGGAATGTTGTAAAACAAAGAAGACTTCTGCAATGAAGATCTATGCTTTAATAATGATTGTGCTTTGTTTAAGCTAACATTTTATTGCAAACTAGAGGACAGTTTCAAATTTTATAGTTAAAATGTATGCCAAGATTAAAATTGAAAGAATAAGGCATAAACACCTTAACCAAAAGGCACTGAGAGTGGAATAGTATGTGCACTATAAGGATGCCTTTTATTGATGATGTAAATATTGTCAAAAAAACCAGTTTATTTTAGTACCTTCTAACTTTACTGATGGTCCCAAGTTTTTGGCTTTGCCTTAATAGGTGCGAAGCCTTAACCTTAGGCTTTTGATATATTCATTTATATAAACAATCTCACCTTGTATTTATCATTGCTATTCTATCAATTAATACTTATTATGCTTAAGGCCTATATTGTTATTAAATCTAAGTTACATATTATTTAATAATTAATAAACGCCAATTTCACCTTTTGTTGAATCTGAAATAAATGGTCTTCTCGCGCTCCACCTTCTGATATAACTGAGCGACCCCCATATTTAACCCTTGAAATAAACATTACTGAATGATGAAATCCCAACTCGTCTACCTCACAGAGTTTCCAATGCATTGATATATAACGATATACTCTATAAAACTCCCTATATCGTGTAAATATTATATTACTCAAGTTATGCGCTGATGTTCCCATGAAAATACAATTTAGAGCTATCTGGCTATTCACCTCCTAATCATCATACAGACTAATTTAACTCTAGGTTTTTATTTAACCAAGGTAAGCCAAACAAGTGATGGACAATACTAAAACAGAAACTCCAAAACTAAAAAACTAAAAACATGAACTGACTTTCTTAAACAAGAAGTGGGAAATACAAAAGAAATGAGAAAACAACCTATCAGGTGGCACAGCGGCGATCTGCTTATCCCACCATGGCAGAGGGGGATGGGGGATCAGGCAGATTATCATCAGGTTCAGCATTGAAGAAGTGGATCAATGTTGATAGCAAGGAGGTTGGGGCATCTGCGGGATGAGGTTCAAGGTGAAGTAGATAGGTGTTGAGATTGACAATATGGCCTGGATAAAAGCCTCTATGAGTTAAGCAACATGGTGTTCAGCTTGGATTCAGGTGTCAGGAAGTTGGGCTAATTTTGCAATTTTGGCTCTGGTAACATGTGTGGATGGGATATTATCTTCCAGTTCAAAGACATGTTTGATAGCGGTGGTGGCAGTTTCATAGAGGTGATTGATTTCCTCTTTTGCAATAGGAGGAAAATTGGGGGGACAAGGGGGATGCCGCCCTTTTTTAAATTCAGCAACAGATTTTGCCATAGCGTTGCAAAGATGACAATTTTTTAGGTGAGGCCACCGCAGCCTTGGCAAGCTGGTGGTCATTCTGAAAAGAGGTAGCATTGGGTTTGGGGATGTGGGAAACCAGCTTACTTTTGCTTGCTGGTGCATTCCGCCAGCTGGTTTCCAAAAATAATTTTTTACAAAATAAGTTTTAAATAAAAAGCGGTGATAAAAATAGCATTTATATGATTTTATAACCAGCATGATAAAGGGGAAAACAATCATCCTTGACCTCCAATTGTCTAGTATTTAAGTAATTTCAAAGGTTGAGGGGAAATTATGAATATGTTTGGAATAGCCTGCACAAGTCCAAATTAGGAAATATGCAGGAATAATGTATCATAATTCTGAAACTCACATCAGGGCAGCGGAGTAAAGGGAGAGGAATTCTTATTGGCCCAAACGTACCCATGAGGTAACATTTTTAAAACTTGAGCCAATCACCACCTGAGAAATTTCTCGCACCTTGGGGGACCCCCGCCAAGCCTATTTAAGGTAGAGGTCCCCACGCAGGTGCATTGAAGGACTTCATTGGGGTTAGGGGAGTGCATTCCATTGATTCCCCAGAGGTCCATGGTGAGGTCAGAGAAATTTGACCCGCTGATTTTACTAGTGGCCGTACAGGTTTCAATCTGGTGATTCCATGATTAACGAGGTTCCACTGAGAATCAGCCAGGGACTTTTGGCTGATTTTCTCAACTTCCTTATTTTTATTATTAATAAACGAATTCTTAACCACATCAGAAAATCAAAAATGGCCGACATTTCCCCTCTTTGCTGAATTTGACCTTCAATAATCTTATTTCTCTCAGCTGGGAGTGCTAATGTCTGACAGGTGACATATTGGTTGGGGGGCTGAGGCATCAAAATCTGAATTAAGATAAGGTTCTAAATTAATTGGATAATACAGTGGTGGGACAATTTCACCAGATTTGGTCACTTCATCCAATAAGTACCAGGTATTTTTGGTTGTTTTAGATTGATTCAGTGATAGGTGACTGTGGTTGGGTAAGTTTTGGGGTGGAAATTTTTTTGGATTGAATATGGGTCTAAACCTGTTCCTGATTGGTTGGCATGGGTATAGTTGGCTGGCTTGGATTTGGGTTGCTAGATTTTGCTGATAATTCATCAAGCAAACAACCTGGGGGTGGGGGCAGCCAAAAGCCCAACTTAAATACTGGTGGTGTGGCCTCATAAGTTGAGTTGCCGTGTTTGCAGGTTTGAATTGTATTGAAATGTTTTTTGTATGGTCCAACTCATGGCAGAGGGGGCAAATTGTGCAATCATTGTCAATTTGAGCCCAAAAGAAATGGTCAGGTGTTGATGAGATATAGGCATGCAGTAGGATGTGCTGGGTATGTTAAGCTGGTGGGGGTAATGGTGGCCATTGCCTGAAATGCCGCAAGGCGCTCACCACCACTTGGAACAATGAATTGGAGGATGGGGTCTTTGCTATAAGTGTACAGCCCTGAAATCAACTCCTCATAAAGTGTTTAGAAGAGGAAGGTGTGAGGACAGGTTTGCAAAGGTCACCATGGGTGTGGTATCATCTGGGAGACGTGTTTGGGTGGTGGTAATGGGGGTGTTTTTGTATATCAAGGGCGCAGGTGCTGCAGTGGCCGCGTCCTCTTCAGTGTGGAAAACTATATCAAAAATAGCTTTTTTAAGGGCGGAAGTCTATAAATCCTGCCAGTGTGAGGGTGGCAGTTGCCAGCTCAATAATTGCTTTGTCAGCATATGGGAAGAGATGTCCATACTCAACACAGAGGCAAAAGTGGATAGTGGATTGAGGTAGGGCTAGGGGATGGGGTGGTCTGGGTAGACTCGTGTGAGGTGGAGTGCTAAGTCCCTTGGAGGGACATAGCAGCTGGATGTATTTGGCAGACTGGATGAACCAGTATGCACGCATTTACCTGATAGGCAGTAAACACTAGCGGGTGAAGCACTGCTGCCCCAATGTGGGGCAGCAGGTGGTGAATCTGAGGACATAAATTGGGAATTGATGTGTTGAGGTGGCAATAGAAGATGAACTGTTTTTTCAAATCGCTCAAAAGTGATGTCAAGTGGAAAGAAAAGGCCTTAATTTAACGCTAAATATATTAGAAAAAATCTTTTCTGTTGTATTCCTGTATATCTAAACTATATCTAGATTGTGCTTAATAATCACATTATCAAATTTTTCCCCTTAATTTTAAGATTATCTTTGTTTCTTAATAGCATTATAAGTATTGATACTGTATCCTTAAATAAAGTACTTTTAGTTAGTTTATCTTATATATAATTTTATTAACTTTATAGTAATAGTTTATTTTAATGATCTAAAGTTTCTCAGACTCTATAAAATTCAAATCCCTGTAAGAAATAATTGTGCCTACAGTGATTTCATCCTGGCAGCCTAACAATATGGCGCTTTCTGCCAGGACGTTTCTGAACTGCACTATGAGGGCCTACCCTCAACTCTGGACAAAAAATATGCCATGCAAGTTATTCATATGGAAACACTGCTGATTAAACTGACCCTGATCTATTGATATAACTGCTTTGGAATGGACAAGATACATTATCTGTGGAGAGTGCCTGTACAAAATGTCCTTAAAAGTATGGCCCAAAAGCCTTCATCCATCAAGGAATGCTCTGTCACCTTAAGCAACTGCTCACCTTTTTAAATGCGCTTGAAGAATTCTAAAATGATGTTATTATGCAACAATGTCAGCATCATAGGGTGAAAAGATTTGCAAAAGTCATATTTTATTACAAGGAGATGGTACTAGGCTTTAAGGAATTGTGGGACTTCAGAAAAAGTAATCAGGAAGAAGTGACTAAGAAAAATAATTGGCTTCTGCAAAAAAATTTTATCCATTAAGGAATTATGATTAAACGTCTCTCTACATTAAAGTGATACATATAGTAATTTTACAAGCTTCAGCATATCTTTTAGATAATAAGATTTCAAAATCCAGTGAGATATTGCCCACAGCGCACCAATTGAACCTTTTGACAATGACAAACCAAATAAATAAGCAAATATGGCTCCATCGAGGCTACTTGCTCCTCAGACAGCAAAATCAAAACATCTGAATCAAAAAGCCACTGAACCCCATTTATTTCCTGTGATGAGTCTCCTTGCTGTTTATATAATTAGAACAGTTGTTTAAATGCCTCTAAGCCCATTCTCTTCTCTGTGCCAAAGCTTTTTGCTGGGTTGATGCAAAATGGAAGCCTATGAACCAAATGCTTTTATGCTCAGAATGCTTACCTTTTGTTGTGGCAACAAAATTATGAATTATTGCTCTTATCAACTAAGTCTAGAGCCATAAAGACCAACTTTCACTCTTTTACAATTTTTTTCCCAACTTTTTTTATTGTTTATTTATGTAACTAATATCTTAAGTATCATTACTGGCAGTAAGGAGTCAAAACCCCACAGCCCATCTCTAATGTTTCAAGATGTTTTGAAGGGCTGCCACTTGACCGCCAACCCAATATTTAAGATGCGTTAATCCCTCCAGACAATTTGGACCAAACTTCTCAGAATGAATCATATAGAACAGGGAACAGGCTGAATCAATGTATGACTATATAAACTTAACCAATGAGTGGCCCACGAAAAATGGGCCTAATATCAAAGTCCTAAAATCACAAGCTGCTTTAACCCAAGGAATTGAGAATTCAATCAAGAATTTTATAATCATTAGATTGATTCTAAAGCCAAACTTCCAAATCAAATACTTAAAAACTTAACTAATAATCTAAATTTAAAGTTTATTCAAGTTTTACTTAAGGTGGGTTAACCTGGGGACAATACCACACTAATGAAGAATGAAGGGGATTCAAATTAGTAGGAAAGGAGGATAAAACCTGGAAAACCTCCATTCACAGTGTATGATATGCCAGGAACTTAATGGAGCGCCTTGCTATTTTCTATTTTGGTTTGAGGCATTGGTGCACAATGTAAAAAAGTCATAAATGTCTCCAACCCAAAGTCCATCTACTGGGATCAAATTCAGGAAACAGTGGTCATTGAGTCCATACTCTACCACTAGGGTATCCTCCTCCTTAACTAATAATCTATGTCACGAAATTAAGCTGAAAGCCATAACACCCAATTCATACCCAAATCACTTATTACTTAAAACAGAGCACAAAAATTCAATACTTTGCCTTTCAATCTGAATAAATGGCATTGCGCCACAATGTGGTGTGTCACTCCATTATAGAGAATCTTTTACTCTATCTGGCTTTATCCAGTACATCTCCTGACCAGAACACATAGTTCTTTTTTGTTCAGTGCATTGTGCACATGCAACGACTCTTAATAAAGACAAGCCACAAACATCTGTCCTTATCATCTGCTTAAAGTCATAGAGCTTGCCCACACTCATAGAACCATCACTGACGTGGACACCATATGCCAGCTGCTGACGCATCCCAACTGCTACAACTTTGTTTATTTTAGATCTACCTTGACAAGATCCTCTCCTTAAGCTCAACCTTGTCAAAGAAATTTACCCCTCAGATGTGGATGTAGCTGAGCACCTGTTTAGAGAATTAAAGCACCTGAGCTTGGGGTTTCAAAATTATGGTATTGCTACCTGCGCTATCCTGGAGGAGCATTCAAGCGGCGTCTGGTATCAAAGTTTTTAATTATGTTGAACCAACTGCTTTTACAAATCATTTCTGTAACAAACTTCTGACTGATTTGATGCCTGACTGCCAACCTGAAGTACAAAAAAACCAACTCTATGCATAATGGACAGATTTAATCCAAGTAACATAGGCTACCACATTGAACTAAAAACAAAAACTTTGGATGAATGATATTCTCAAGTTCACATTGATGGCCAAAGCTTCTAAAAAACTAATATTTAAGGCGCGAGGATGCCCAAGTTGAATCTGGTTCCAGATGGCGGGTTCTGATCAGCAACCAGAGGTAATAAGCAACTGCTGTCATTGGGGCTCCATAACCTTCTATCCAACTAGGACTCAACTGTTTTAGTGGGGACGTGTTGGCCATGATGTGTTCCATGCTGTAGCAAATGCTCTCCAAAAATGGCAAAACCTTCAAATATTGGTAGAGGAAAATTCTTTATTCAAAAAACAAAAAAAATAAAACAAAATAGGCCAGTACCCTCACAAATTAGGGCACTTGCCTTTATATAGGGAAGGGGCATTATGGTTTGAGGTGTTGTTCTTTGGTTCTGCGTCTCTTAGATTGGCATTAGCTCTAGTTGTAAATTCCTGGGTTCACGCTTGAGAGGAAAGGGTCAGTTCAGGAGTTGGCGTGAGAACTGAGGTTTAATGAGGTGATGGGGAACGCCATGATTGGCTGTCCCCCAACCTAACTTTCTTTAAATTTTTAAAAAGGTGCTTGAATTGAGGCGCACTCCATCTTTAGGTCAGGCGCTTGATCAAAAGCAAGTTTTAAAAATGATCAGAAAAGGATTATAGGGAAATAATGAAAGGGAGGGTAAAATCTTTTTTTCACTTTGATACCTAAATCGAAGCCAAATTCATATTTTTTAAAAAAATACAAAAAACACCTACTTGATAGAGCCAAAACTTACTAATGTCAATGCAATTGACGCCTGCTGCCCCAGCTTGGGGTGGTGGTGCACCACCATCTGGCATCTTTTAGACGCCGCTGAAGCGCACCCTGGCTGGCTCTGCTAGCGCTTCCAACGCTACTGGGCGTTATGTCCCCTCTCAGGACTTGGCCCACCACCTTGCCAGCTCTCAGGCGGTGCTCTGGAGCCCTTTGGTGCTCCCACGGAGCAATTTGTGTTTCAGCCTCTGGGTCAAATATGGGAATCTCTTCCCATATGCAAGTGAGGCTATCATTGAGATAGCCATGGCAGTTTTCAAACCTGCTGGCTATATTGACTTCTGCCCCTTTAAGGGGTACTTCAACCTCAGCTTCTGCTCTGAAGCTGATGCAGCAGCAGCCAAGCTGCAATTAATTTTTAGAAATTTCCTTTGCCCACCATTCGCACCTGGCTCTCAGATGAGGCCACTTTAATGTCCAGTTCGCCAAGTTGCCCTCTTTCCTTTCCCCCAAATGCCTTTGCCATGAGCTCATGGAGGTTTTGGCTGTTTACGGCACAGACCCCATGTTGCAGTTTGTGGTTCCCAATGAGGTGGATCAGGTGGCAGGGCCTCGCATCTTTGCAATGATCTGCTCATTTCATCATGACTCTCACCTTGTGATTCCCCCCACACCGTGATCAGATCCACCCCTGATCACCCATTCTGGGTGTGCATCGAAAACAGCTGCACCATTTTCCCCTTGTGCTTCAAGCTTGACCACTCAAAGTGCAAGTGCCCCATGGTTGCCACTTCCACTGCATCTGCCGCTCAGGGCTCAGGTGCCACCCTATCAGCTGCCTCACACCAATTTTTTGAATGGGGCTCAATCCTCCCGCCCCCAACGTTGAGGAATTCTGGCACTGCTTCCAAAGCGGTGGCCAATCAAAATTTAAGAAAATTTAAACTTTTTGAAAATTTGACCAGATTATGGAATCCTAAGTCGATGGCTGAATCTGTTTCAGCTGAGCTGCCATGGTCAACAGCATGTCCAATCAGCTCTAGCCCCAGCACAATTCCTGTGGCTGGCCCAACACTTGCCAAATCCAATCCATTTGAGGCTCTTGAATGGATTGATGAGGACTAATGGCTATACCACGTGAAACCTGACTTTGCTTTGGAGGAGTTCTTTGTTGACCCTCCCAAATCACATTCCTGCCGTTTTTGTCCAAAAAATGGGTTTCCCATTTATATAAAAATATTAACAAAATGGCAGTTGCGGCTGCAGCTGCCCCAGCCAACACCCTCTTACGCCAGCAACTCCATGGGGCAATAGAGCCCCTTGTTGAGGGTATTCCTATCCCCAATCTTCCCCATGATTTTGAGGAAGATGCGAAGTATTAAATTGAGGAGCTTGCTTTCAGTGCAAGCTGTGCTTGCATCGATGCAGTAAAAACTTCTTTTTTTGACCCCAATTATCCCAAAACCCACCGGCACATCAAGTCATTTACTTGCATGCCAGCTCTCATCACTTTTTCTGAGCATCAACTTGCTCAATGCGTAGAGGCAATGTACATCGCCAACCTCATTAATAAAGAAACCCCCAACTATACCTCCTTACACCCCATGTCGCTGATGCTCCCACCCCAATGCTGTCCGCCATGGTCCGCCAGCTAAAGCGGGCACTGGACAAAAGCTTCCCCAAAGCCTCCTCGCCATCTGATATGGCTTCCTAGGCTGATAACCTAGGGATATATTAGGATTTTTTAATTTATATTAATCCCTTTGTTTGGCCCATTTGCAAATAAAGATGCGTGGTGGCTCCCCCTTTTGGGTTGGGCCCCACTATTACTAAAAAAATGAAAGGAAGGTAAAATTGGGTCAGAATTTTTAACTTTTTTAGCAAAATCACATTATCTTCTTGTGAGCATTGTAAAACCGTCAGAAATTTTAAATTTTAAATTTTGGAAAAACAGGTGACAGTGTTTGAAGACTTATTTGGAGTACTTCTAATGTCTTGGTAATGCTGAGAGATTTCTTTACATAGGAGCTTAATATTGTCAACATACTGATTACTAGGCAGTGGGGGATTGGAGTGGGAGAAAATATAGGATATTTCAGAAAATAAAATTGACCTTTTCTACATGAAAAGGGGTAGTAGGCACCACCTGGCTTATTGTTTTTTATGGAAGCCTTACATTCCCCTTTCCTTTTTTGCCAACTTCTGATAAGGTTGGACTATTGTGACTCCATCCCCACAGGGAAAGTTCGTCATTGGTGGGATAAGGTGGGGCATGATCCTGAGACATTAGAAAGGGGATCAGAAGAGACAACTACCTTTTGACAAGAATAGGTTACCCTATACTGAAAACAGGGGTTAAACTGGGGGAGTCTGCGCAGGCTCTGGACACTTTGAGCTGGGAAGGAAACATCATGTGGAGATTGAAAATTGAAATACCTATCATTAGGTGAGATACATAAGCACCTGGCAAGATCTCTATATGGGAGTACAATGCGTATCATGAGTGACAGGAATACAGTTGTCCGCTGTAAAAACTAGTGCCTTTTAATTCAAAACTAATTGAATGCCTGAAAGCAACTATGGTTGATGACATGGAACCAGGTAATGCCTTATCTTGATACTGGAACTGACACATGGCGAGCATCATATCATAAACAGTGGCCGTAGGAACCATATGGGAAGGTGATCCAACCAAGTGACAAACACACACAATTAGAAAGGGATACCAGGGACAGGAGGGGCGACGAGGGGAGTTCCACGCTGCACTACAAAAAATTTTGTAAATTTTACTGGCTGATTATGTAAGGCGTGGTGGTGCCCAAGTCTACTCTGGTTCCAAACTGATAGAGTTGGGTTTGATATGACTTACGATAACATGAATGGGGATCAAAGAGTGTATACTTCGCTATCTAATTCAGGTAGTGATATTGTGGTGGAACCTACCAAAAATGCTAAGTATTCTGAATCCCAAAATGAGCCAACAAAGGCTTAAACCTCTCCTGATCCTCCAAGGTAATTTCATAGGATCTTACCATTAAGAGATCCCCTGTGTCTGCTGAACCAAACAGGACCAAAAGGGCTCCAACGAATCCTTTTCATTCCACTAAATCCCTCCAGAAATCTCTACATTACCTGTGACCCCAAACCTCAACCACATCCTATAAGTAACCTAAAATCTGAAAATAAAAGTATCTCTATTCGTTCAATTTTCATCTTAGTTTATTCTAGTGATTATCCTGTCATTTTAGTAGTGACTCGCTTTGACCTAGCAAAGCTACCAGTGATTTTTCCCTAGAGACTCAATAGTCTTCTAGGTAATTGCGCTGGGCTATCAGCAACTAATAATTATATAGAGTTCAAAGGACTTGGCCTTCAAAAATAAACAATAACTCAACACTGGTGCTCCCTGCCAGGACCCTTCCAAGGGTACCTAGTGAAGACATATCTTCACAAAGTTCAGCCTAGCATGTTTACCCCTACTACCATGGAGGAGAAAATGTGTTTGCCTACTGAACCATCTGCTGATGAAAATTATGACACTTGGCTCAGTGCCCTCAAGAAGCAGCTGCAAAAAGTGGCTTGTGGGGCATGGATGCATATTAAAGGAAAGACCTTGATGAAGACTTGACCCTGATCTCCCTGAATAGGCAAGTCGTTTAGCTAACCGCCAAAGTGGCGAGTCAAGTCACTAAGATTGAGAGCCTCAGCCGCCTTCTAGGTACCAAAGTTCCCCTTGATCACGTTAATATGTGCTATATCAACTTCAGGATGACATGGACGAATTACACCATCAAGTTGGAGAGGCTATTCCTCCACTAAATTATGCACCTCAGTTAGCTGAGTCTGGACGGACCCATCTTTCTGCTATCCATGTCCTCCCTGTATCCATTTGTTTTCTTTAAACCCTTTTTCAAAGAAAAGTATGTGCCTGGAGGTGAAACTATTCGTCATATTTTTATGGTCATTAAAATGCAATGGAAGGCACTAACAATCGCCAGAAATGTCAGAATAGACAGACCTGTCTGGATAGCAAAGCTCAGGAGATCATGATACCTTACTTCAAAGAATGTGCAACCTGGACGGAGATAGAAAACACCTCCTCAAAGAAAATGGCAGCAATCTGTTCTTGTCCAACTGCAAACAGGCGTTCATGAGTATCTGCCTTAAGCATGACGAAACCAACACTGAGTTCACTGAGCTTTTCTATCAGGAAGCTCAGGCCCTTGCCTTCTGTTATTGGGTCAGCCTGGATAAAGCCACCACTGATGTTCCATCCATGCTCCAGCATAACTCAAATCTTGTACTATATTCCATATTGAAAAGAAGTTTTACATGTTCATACTCAACATCAAGAAATCCTTCATGGAGTTGCCAGAGCGCAAAATGTGCCTAGTACCTAGCAAGGGGAGTCAGGCCCCATTCATGCTGTGGGACAACCCCAGAGATCTAAACCCCACTGTAATCCTTGCGCCTACTATGGAAATTACGGGCACCCAGAAGCCAAATTATGGAAGAAACATGCTGAGGAGGAGGGAAAAGTTGTATCAGCTTAAGGCGCAAGGCACCCTTTGCTGACAATATCGCGCCTCAGGTCCCAGTCACTATTATTTCCCCTGTTAAATGTTGTGTTCTATCCCTAACAGATGAGGTGGATGTCACTGACTAAAAAATCCAAATAAGAATTCAAGCCCTCTTATGCTGCCCCTTTGATATCACTTTCACTAAGGAGTTCTATATTTTCAATCCCTCACTTTGGCACAGAAACTATGCATGTTGAAATAGATGTCCACAGGGGGAAAATCCTAGCCATAGTCAATACAAGGTCGCCAATTAATGTCATCTCCTCACACTTAGAGAAAAAAATAAAAGTTGCGCCTGATCAAAACTACACCCTGGATTATGGAATGTCAGGCCTCAGCAGACTTGCTCCCTGGGTGCTTACTCCACTCTACTGCTTCAATTTGTATCCTTGGTGGTGATGGCACCAGCAGTTGTATTGGAGAATGACAGGTACAACCTTCTCATTGGCACCCCAATTCCTTAATGAATTTGATAATAAAATTAGTCATAAGGATTTGGATTTCTCTATCCTAGGGTATTACATACCACTATTAGATAAAGCTGCTCCTAAACAAAAAGGTTAAATAAAACTCAGAAGGTGCTTAGTGAAACACCCAGACTTCGCCAAGTAGATAGAATACCAAGTTAATGTTCTGAAAACCAAACTGCATCCACTCAGCGCTGACGCTTATGAGGGGATGGTCATTGTTATAATTTTGGCAATATGCTTAATATTTATCATAAGGGTTGCACAGGGTTGAGACCACTGAGCAACATATGAATGATATGGAGATCGTTGGTCCAAGAACTATACATACTAGATTTATTATGATATGAAGCAATAGATTTGCCCACACTACTTTAATTCATTTGTTATAACTAGCAGATTCTTTCTGCTCACAATTCCCTCTTCTTCCTACTATCCGCTATCCTCTTTCTTCCCTAAAAGACCTCTTGCTCTTGTCTTCACATATTGCTTATATCTTTGTCACTTTGGTCAGCTTTGACCTTTTGCTTAGCTATTAACTGTCTGCCAGAACTCGTCTGGTTCTGCTTCACCATTGAGGCTCCGGCAGAATTCACTCTAATTTGTCAAACTAATATCACCTCAATCATATCATTTTAGATTGACATAATTGACTACTCAAATCTCAAAGCTTTTTTCATAAATTTAAATAAAATCCTCCAAACTAAATATAGCTTATTGGCCAGTCATACCAATTTATCAACAGTCATATACTCCAACAATTATGTCATTATCCCTCCCAAAATCACAAATATTAGTGGACACAGGTGTTAAAATCTTGGGCTTTGTAGCTCGCTTTTAGCCCTGGATTTCAACTGCACAGATTTGTGGATCCTGGAATTGATTATTTGAAAGAGATTGATAGACTGGGGCAATAATAGTATGAAGACTATTATTATGGTTGATTGCTCAAAAGCCACGTTGAGAGTAAAGTCCAACGCTAAACAGGTGCTTCTTCCTCTTGAAGATATTCTGGTAGGGAACACTTTCCTTATTCCCTTTTCGCAGAGCCAAGTGGAGATTTTGATATTGCTAATCTTAAAGAATTCTGATCCTTGCACTCTTCTCTTAAGAGTAATGCTTATAACAACCAATGTTTTAACAAATAAGCTAATATAAATTTTTAATCTGCTTTTATTAGGGAATTATTTGGGGTTTTTATATTTAGAATCAGCACACAACTTTTCAGCTGTCCAATGAGAATATTTGTGCTCCTATACTGTTTTGACCCTTAGTGCTACGCACCAAATCTCGTTGGGTACTGTTGCCTTGGGTTTTTAGGCAGCGTAATCCTCAGCTTTTGGTGGACCAAACAATTGGTATTAGGTACACAAAACCAATTGTTTTATCTGATGACGAATCCACTCTTCCTCCAGCATTTGAACATTTTGGTAGTTTCCAATGACTTCAATCTGTTCCACTCTGAGCAATTTCCTATAATTAAGATATTGGGGATTATCCCAATATTGAATTATTGCTCAAATATCATTAGTGATGATTCCTGACAAAATTATCATCTGTCAGCAGCCTCAAATATCATTGGGGATGATGCCTGACAATAATTCATAGTTGGTGACTTCTAATATCATCATGGATTCCACCTGTTGATATTTTTATCAGTCAGCCACTATTACTGACCCTCTACGATTATAAACTAATCATCAAATCTCATATTCTGTCAAAGGGTTGGACTATGTGGTCATCTGCAATTCTGACACATCCCCCTTCTTGACCAGATATCCAATGGAAGATAGAACCATTGGGAATGGAAGCCGCCTCAGCTTGAGCTCATATTTGGTTTGTCATATTTCTATGTCCTCAGCGTAGCCCAGCTCTGTCCGCACTCAACGCCCATATGCTCTGGCCAGTATGATGACTTCAGATCCATGATTGCTACCCGTTGCCACCTCTTCTCAAGTGCAGTTTCTGCAACATTATGCCGCGCCAGTCCCATCTTCACATCAGTTGTGAGAGATCAACTAGTCCACCTGTACAAACCCCAGGATGGGTTGTTGGCACTCTTGCCACCTGGTCAAACCCCAGGATGGGTCGTTGACACTCTTGCCACCTGGTCAAACCCCAGGACAGGTCTTGTTGGCACTCTTGCCACCTGTAAAAACCCCAGGATGGGTCTCAACATCTCATTGATAGGGACTATTCTGGCAGACCTAGTTTCAGACCTTTCTGATCCTGCTGACACTTGGGACTCATACCCATTAATTTATCCCATCCTCCACGCTTGGTAGGTGGGAATTTCTCTATATGCTTCACTGCTCAAATTAAAATTGTTTTTAATATTTTTTACTTTTTTATTATTTTTATTTTTTCCTTTTTTTATATTTAAATATTTTTTCTTGAGCTCAATACTTTAAGTATTTTTGTGGACCTATTGCCTATTTGACCATCTTCAATATTCAATTGTATAGGCATCATTTGCCAACTAGATATTTTAAACGGCCCCATCCATAAGCATCCAACTCGTTTTTTTTAAATTTTCATTGTTGTTTTAAATGCCCAAAAATTGTAATTCAATCAGGATATTGGCCAGTCAGGATAGGTAATGTTCGGCACTCATCCCTGAAGCTGGCTCTACTGCTGAATACAATATTGGTGGTAATGTGGCTTTCTGCCCATACAACAGTTCAAATGGCGTTTTCTCAATCCAAAATTCGTCAGGATCTGATCCTACTTCTTGTCAATGGATAAGTTTTTCTCTATCCCAATTTGTCTATGTTGGATACTATTTCTTGGCTTTAATTGCCAATTCAAACATTTTGTTTTAAATCTGCTGATAGATTTTTAAATGATCCACTATTTGCATAGATTAATTTGGTAACATTTTTCTTTGCTAAAGTCATCTGGATCAAATACTATTTTTGGTATTTCTAACGTTTTGCTCATTAAATGACGAATTTAAGCTCAACTTACTTCATCTGCTATTCTCTGGATTAATCGCCTCAAATCCTGACCTCATCTAATGTCTTGGGACTTCTCATAGTGGACCCAGTTACAATCCAAGCTAGTCCTTCCAACAGCTTTATTCCATGTAGATATCTAGGGGAACTAATTCACTTGCAGTTTTAAATAGTTCTGCATCTAGACTGCAAGGCCTTTTCCTAAATTTTGAGATGTTTCATCCTCCTCTTGAGGAATCACAATATTCACAAATTGCCATGATTTCTTCCCCCAATTTTGGGCGGCAAATTTTCCCATCATTCCATTTTTCCAGTAGTGGCTAGTTGATTTATCCTTCCACTTGGATCCATTGGGGTTTTTCCCCATTACAATTTAATTCTGCTGAATAATGACTTTTTCAATGCTCTATGGAATTTCATCATCTAATTCCAATATAGTTTGATTGTCCTCAGTTGGAATTTCATTATAAGATTGATTGGATGCATCAAAAGTTGCTCCTAACATCTTCAGATGGTCCACCATCTGTGAGGTTGTTATTTCAGTTAATAGTGCTGATGCCATAATCTGATGCAATTTGTGGTAGGGCCTAAGCGCCACCTGCATGGCTATGCATGCATCAAAATCATCTAGCACTTTTGCCCCTGCCAAGATCTGAGATTCTTGATAAAAACAATCAGCAAAACAAGCCAGAGTCTTATCTTTGAGGAATTGAATATTCATGAACTCTTTTTTTCAATTCGCCATATGAGTAGGGCTTCCAAATTCCAACATAATGGTGGCTTTGGCTTCCGCATATGACCAATTGTCCCCATTGAGGTGAGGAAGCACCATATTTTGGCAGTCTGTGATAAGGCAGTTCATTACAGTTACTGCTTTTTGTTGGTCCACATAGCCAAACATGGTCATCTCAAATAAGCGGAAGAACGCCAGGGCGTTATCCCAGTGAAAGGTGGGTAGTTTCAGCATATTTCAAAATTCCTCAGTTGTTCTACTAATAGGAGATCCTGACCCAGCTACTTGAAAAGCCATAGGAGTGGCTTCGGGAGTTATTTCTGACATACCAGCAAATGGTTTGGGCATATTTTGGGGTGGATAGGTCTTCCTGATTGGAGTTTTGCATGCCTTTGCTTCAATATCATTCACCTCAAATTGTTCACAATCACATTGATGTTTCTACAATTCCTCTATTTGCTTTTTCATTTTTGCCATCTCCTCATGAAACCATCAGATGCCTTCTCAATCCACTTCCCATTTGGTTTTCTGAAAATAAAATTTCCTTAATGAGTTCACCCTCTTTCTGATTTAAAGAGGCAATTTTTCCGCATAGGTCATTATTAACTAAAACCTTGTTGTTTGAGCGTTTCCTCCATCTTGATCATATGCTCCTCCAATGTACTAACATCAGTCTGAGAAGCCAAACTGAGCACATTATCATTGACGGCCTGTAGTTCTGCCCAGAGCTTTCAAAGTTCTTCTTTAATAGACATCGTTTTTTAAATTGGCTTTTCTCAACTAAACTACCCCTGTAGTGAGAACCAATGTTAAAATCTTGGACTTTGTAGCTCGCTTATAGCCCTGGATTTCAACTGCACAGATTTGTGGATCCTGGCGTTGATTATTTGAAGGAGATTGATAGACTGGGGTTAATAATAGTATGAAGACTATTAATATGGTTGATTGCTCAAAAGCCACGTTGAGAGTAAAGTCCAACGCTAAACAGGTGATTCTTCCTCTTGAAGATATTCTGGTAGGGAACACTTTCCTTATTCCCTTTTCGCAGAGCCAAGTGGAGATTTTGATATTGCTAATCCTAAAGAATTCTGATCCTTGCACTCTTCTCTTAAGAGTAATGTTTAAAACAACCAATGTTTTAACAAATAAGATAATATACAGTTTTAATCTGCTTTTATTAGGGAATTATTTGGGGTTTTTATATTTAGAATCAGCACACAACTTTTCAGCTGTCTGATGAGAATATTTGTGCTCCTATACTGTTTTGACTCTTAGTGTTAGGCACTGAATCTCGTTGGGTACTGTTGCCTTGGGTTTTTAGGCAGCGTAATCTCAAGTGTTCAGCAGACCAAACAATTGGTATTAGGTACATGAAACCAATTGTTTTGGCTGATAAAGAATACACTCTTCCTCCAGCATTTAAACGTTTTGGTAGTTTCTAATGACTTCAATCTGTTCCGCTCTGAACAATTTCCTATAATTAAGATATCAGGGATTATCCCAATATTGAATTATTGCTCAAATATCATTGGTGATTCCTGACAAAATTATCATCTGTGAGCAGCCTCAAATTTCATTGGGGATGATGTCCGACAATAATTCATAGTTGGTGACTTCTAATATCATTGGGGATTCCACCTGACGATATTCTTATCAGTTGACCACAATCGCCAACCCTCTATAATTATAACCTAATAATCTATCTCATATTTGGTCAAAGGGTTGGACTATGTGGTCATCTGCAATTCTGACAACAGGCATCCAGGTTATGATTCTGCCAGATCATTTGTTAGATTAGTGGAGAGCATACTCTGGCCACCTGAGAGCCTCTTACCTGCCCAGATTTGTTGGTTCCTGCCTATCAGGGACCCTTAACTGTGCTTATGGCAAATTTCACTGACCACATATACAAATAACATGACACCGACCTATTTCTGATTTTAAACCCCACTGGTGTATCAAGTTATAACTGTTTGTGGGTGCAGTAATTTTCATGACTTGGGAATCAATGAGGATGTTACTATCAGTTGCGTTGATGTGAAAACAGGTGGCACCCTCACCTCCTGAGCAACAGCAGCAAGAAGATGCGCTGATTGAGGAGTATACTGACATATTCTCCAAAGGCTCTAATGATTTTGGGAATGATGAAAGGGGTTCAGCATAGAGTTGACAGGCAATTCTACCCAAATTTCGTGCTCAGCCTTACCAAAAAAAAAAAGACAAATTTGAAGAAGCACAGGTGACCATGGAACCACAGCAACTGTTGGACGCTGGGCTATTGAAAACTTCACAAAGTCCCTGGTCTTCGCCCTTGTGGATTATATGTAAAAAGGATGGGGACCATTAAATAGTAATGAACTATTGCCAGTTGAATGCCCTCACGCAAAAAAGGATAGCTATCCGTTTCCATAAATCAATGACTCCTTGTGACTCTTGGTGGGTTCTTAATTCTTCTTTGCCTTGGATTTAGCTAGCGGCTATTGGCAGATTGGGCTTGCACAAGAGGCTCAGGAGAAATGTACCCCCATCACCAATGAGGGGTTGTTTGAGTATACTTAAATGCCCCAAGGGCTTTGCAACGCCCCCACCGCGCTCCAGAGGTTGATAGATGGCCTGTTAGGAGATCTAAAAATGTAATGTGTATTACTTTACCTTGATGACGCGACTTTGATCTCCCACACCTTTAACTATCACCTTGCTCATTTGAGTGGAGGTGTTTGAACTTCTCCTCTCTATGTCGCTGAAGTTGAAACCTGCTGAATGCCAGTTTTTCCAAACTGAGATTGAACTCCTTGGTTATAAGTTTACTAGGAAGGAACCTTCACGATATTAAATAAGGTGGTTGCTGCTGAGAGGATGACTTGGCCCTCTAGCCTAAATGATATACAGGTGTTCCTTGGGATGGTCAATTATTATCAACAGTCCATCCCCCACTTTAACTGAGCTCACCAGACCACTGACATATTTACTTCACAAAGAGGTACCGTTCTAATGGGAGAAGACACAAAAGAAAGCTTTTGACATTTCTAGAAAAGCGCTTGCAAGTTCTCCTGTGTTAGGGTATCACATATTTAAAAACCATTTACCCTATTTACAGATGCAAGTGATGTGATGTAAGAGCCATCCTAGAATAACTGGACGTGAATCAGGTGGATCAGCCCATAGTGTATTTTAACATAACCTTACCTTAGGCGGAAAGGAATTATAGTGTAACTGAGCTGTAGTGATCAGCTTTCCTAGTTGCCATTAAGCACTCCCGCCCTTTTTTATAAAGGAATATTCCACCGCGGTTATAGATCACGCCTCCTTGTAGTGGCTACAAAAGATAAAGGACCCAGATGGCCAACTGGCCCACTGGGCCCTCAAACTACAAAGCTATGACTTTTCCATTGTTCATTGTACCGGCTAATACACTATAATGCCAATGTCCTGTCTCGCTTTCCTATATTGACCCTCTAGGCCTCTTAATAAGATTGACGTTATAACCTCATTGGAAAGCCTGAGGAATGGCTTCATATAAACTCCTACAGCTCAGAAGTGGTTATAGAAGATGGCTGAATGGACCCAAATTAAGTATAGGTTGCTAAACAACATGTTGGCGACTCTTGATTGCCTTATGTCCAACAATCAGCAAGGACTAATACCAATTTGGAGGGCCACTTGATGGTAGGCCATGGTGCTGACAGAAAAACCCATTAATGGTTGAGGGAGCGCTGTTATTGAGAAGGGATAATTGAAACAATACACGATGTACTTGACTTCTATCTTGTTTGTGCTAGGCAGAAGCCTCCCAATCCGCCGTATCAACATCAGGCTGTGGGTCCTATTGCTCCCCTCTCTAAAGTCAGCTTTGACGTTATTGTCCACTACCTACAGTGATGTAGCCATCAATATATAATACTTATGATCGATCATTTCGCCAAATAGGTTGAGGCCATCTCTGTTACCTCTTCCACTTCCAAAGCAACTGCCACATTTTTACTAAAACAAGTATTCACCCATAACGGTATCCCAAAGCTACTACTGTCTGATAATGGTACCAACTTTGTCTCCCAAGCAGCTATTGAACTCAATGCCTTGATGAGCATTTACCCTTCTTTCCCAGCTCCCTACCATCCTGCTACTTATGGAGCATTGGAACTAGAGAATGATATGCTAGTGGCCATCATTTACAAAATGGCCCACTTTGACCCAGGAAGTTGGAAATAATACCTCCAAGCGGCCCTTTTTGTATTATGCAAGAGTCGTCATCATGACATAAATATGTTGCCATTATGAGCGCAATATGGCTGAGAGTCAATATCACCCTCTGAGTTCAACTTTTATTGAAGGCCTCAACACCAAACACTTCTGAGTTAGCAATGCAAAGGCTAGCTGATGAACTAATCAGCCTATAAGCTCAAGCTGCTAAGTCTATGGGGACCATCAGTCAATGAGAGTTGGAGCAAAGCAATTAAAACCAAAATTTTCTAGAATACCAGATAGGGGAGCAGGTATTGTTCTATCACCACCGGCCTAAGGACATGTGCATAAACTTGATACTTTATGGTCAGGCCCATATAAATTAATATACTGTCAAAGCCCAGATTACTCCATTAGCTATCAAAAGGGCCAGTTGTAAATTGAGCCCATGCTAAATTCCTATAGATCTATGTACCTCCTTGGCAAGATCTTGTGAGGGCCAGTGTTGGGCTTGATAGATCTCATGATAACTCAAATGGTAATTAAAGAAAGGATACTTTGCTATCTAATTCAGGTAGTGCTATTGTGATGGAACCTACCAAAAATGCTAAGACTTCTGAATCCCAAAATGAGATGATAAAGGCTCAAATCTCTCCCAAATCCACCAAGGTATTTTTTTTAAAATCTTCCTAGTCAGAGATCCCTTGAATACACTGAACAAATGAGACCAAAAGGACTCCAAAGAAACCTTTACATTCCACTGAACCCCCTAGAAATCTCCATATTTCATGCAACCCTGAACCTCACGACATCTTATAAGTAACCTAAAATCTGAAATTAAAAGGATTTTTTTGTTCAAAATTAGCCTAGTTTATTCTGTGTGAATATATGTTATTTTAACAGTGATTCACCATGGGCTATCAAAGCAACCAAGTAATTTTGCCCTAGAGACTCAATAGTCTTCTAGGTGATTGCGCTGGGCTATCAGCAATTAATATTTGCATAGCCTAAAAATTCATCCTTCGAAAATAAACAAAAACTCAACATACAGGTTCTGATCAGCCACCAGAGAAACCAAGCAACTGGTGTCATTGAGGCCACATAACCTTCGATTTGAATAGGACTCAACCATTCAGAACAAGAGCATGTTGGCCATGATGCGTTCAATGCTGCACCAAATGATCTCCAGAAAATGTTTAAAATATGAAAGTTTAGTGGGGGAAAATATTTATCTTAAAGTTTAAGAGAAATAGAACACATTAAGCCAGTACCCTGATTGGTGTATCCCCTTAGGTTTAAACCACCTAGTGCTAAAAAATTAGGCCAGTACCCTCATAAGTAAGGGCTCTGGCTTTATATAGATGGGGTATTACAGCGTGCGGTGCTGTTCTTGGGTTCTGCAGCTCTTAGGTTGTCATCTTCTTTGGCTGCAGGTTCCTGGGTTCACGCTTTAAAGGAGAGGGTCAGTTTGCAAGTTGGCGCAAGAACTGAGGGTGGGTAAGGCGATGGGGCAAATCATGATTGGCTGTTACCCAATTTAACTTTCTTTAAATTTTTTGAAAAGATTTAAGAATTGCGGTGAGCTCCATCTTTGGAGGTCCAGCGCTCAATTAAAGGCAATATTCAAACTATTAAAGATATCTTAGGGAAATAATAAAAGGGATGGTAAAATCATGGTCTATGCCGTGGTCCCACATGGGATGCTATCCAACTTCAAAATGTATTCTCTTCTCCATGTGGAGCGCAGAGTGAAGAATCAGCATCAGTGATTACACCGCCCAGAGGGGTCGCCCTACTCCACGTTTCAAACAAGAAGCCCGTGGCCAAGACGTTTTGAACAACCTGGTACCTCACTGTCCCTCCTCATTGGCCATGTGGACTACCATGACAAGCTGGGCACCCCATACTCTCTGGAGACCCAGAAGGACATTTGGCAGTACACACACCATCCTTTTTTACAACCCCAGATTTGCGCCCATGTTTGGAGATTCCTGAAAAAATGTACCGCACTGCTTAGCGGACAATGCCTCTTAATTTTCATGCATTATGTGTGGTCAATATGGGTCATTAGTCCATTGCTTGGAAGATTGCCCACCATCACAGGTGATCTGGCAGGATGTTTTGCGCCTCTTTTGCCAGGAGCGTATGCAGGCTTACATCCTGTCTAAAAACATCTTCACTGTTTCCATGACCTCCCTATCCATCCATTGCTCCACGTCTTAATTGTTGCAATAGCGCTATGGATGATCCACACTATTGTCCTTGACGCACTATCTGTAACAATTGAGTTTGTCTCAATTGTTGCATTCCAACTCAGATTCATATTTTCCAAATCTGAGTTGGATCACTTTTAAAATACTTTTGGTTTGGTCATTTTGGGCGCTTGGTTTTGCCTCACTTGAGTTGTAGATTAGGCTTGTATGAGCCTAATCAATGGCTCAGTTGAGGCCCCCAGAAGGGCTGCCTTTATAAGGCGCGCCTGCCCATTCCAAAGTTCACTAAGAAATTCTCTAGCTTTTCCACCTAGCATTCCCTACCTGAGGAGCATTGGTGGTGATGGCTCCCTAAACCAACTCCAGTCATCGGGCCCCTTTTTATGTCCAAAAATAAAAATAAAGGTTGTTTCATGGTTTGCATACCTCACATACCTGTGGTTTTTTCCTGATGTTTGTTTTTGAGGAGCTATTTCGAGCAGGTTGGGGTGTTCCAACTCCTCCAGAGGACTTTGTATAACCAACCAGTAATAGGGATTGTTGGGCTTGTCAGGTGCCTTGAGTACCTCTCCCAACTTGGTTAGCTAGTTTGGTTGCTTGTCAGTGCACCAAAAAGAATATTTAAATATACGGTATTCAGAACTGGGGTTTTTCTGGTCCATGACATTATTATGAAGCCATCGTGCACTGCATGCCTCTGATCCCCAGTTTGGCTAACCTCAGTGGTCAATTGATCCCAGTTGTTGAGGAAACAGCACCAGTGGGAGCCAGTGACTGATGGCCAACCTTGGACTTGAATTGACCATCAGTTAATTTTCCTGGTGGGGCCTCCCACTCACCAGGGATTTGGTGGCACCAAGGGGACCTGTCCCAGCAGGGCTCCCTCACCCATGGATGGTCCACCCAGAAAGGGGTTGGACATCCAGCCGCGCTGCACCATGCGACCATCTCATACTTCTGTTGGGGAAAGCGCCTTCCTGGTCAGGATGGGAAGACCAAAGCTGACAGGAGTCTGGGAGGGGGAGACACAATGCAGCCAAGTGCTGGGCGTGCATCCTCAGGCTGAATAGTCTGATTCTGGCAGCCAAGTCCTTAATTGCTCTTGCCATTTGTGTTTCCCCAGGGGCCTGGAGTGCATCCAGGCTAATTTTTCTGAGGCTCAAGGTAACTCGTTCCAGGAAGCCCTAATCATGGCAGCCTTCCGCTGTGGGGCCCCTCTTTTAAGGAGGGCCCTCCTCTAGCAGGGGGTGATGTAATGATCACGTTTGTCTTAATTTTTGCATTCTGACTCAGATTTGGATTTCTGAATCTGAGTCAGATCACTTTTTAAAATACTTTTGGTTCAGTCATCTTAGGCGCTGAGTTTTGCCTCTCCTGAGTTGTAGATCAGGCTTGCACAAGCCTAATCTACAACTTGGGTGAGGTTTCTAAGGGCTGCCTTTATGAGGCGCGTCTGCCCATTCTGAAGTTCACTTTGGTAGTCTCTAGCTTTTCCCCTAGCATTCCCTACCTGGGGAGCATTGGTGGCGATGGCTCCCCAGATGAGCTCCGGTTGGTGGGCCCCTTTTTTATGCCTGAAAATAAAAATAAAGGTTGTTTCAGGGTTTGCATACCTTGCATACTTGTGGTCTTTTCCAGGTGTTTAGTTTTGAGGAGCTATTTTGAGTGGGTTGGGGCGTTCCAATTCCTCCAGAGGACATTGCATAACCAACCAGTAATAGGGGATTGTTGGGCTTGTCAGTTGCCTTAAGTACCTCTCCAACTTGGTTGGTCTGTTTGGTTGCTTGTTAGTGCACCAAAAAGAATATTTAAATATATGGCAGTTGAAACTGGGGTTTTTCCAGTCCATGACACTATCTGGCTCTAACTTAACCCTACTTAAAGCTGTGCGTCTCAGCTACTCCCACCTCATGGTTCACTTATAAGCTTGGTTGTTTGGCCACCTGCCATCTTGCCATTGCCAGTTGGTACATCCTGGTTCCCCATCTGGTTCTTCTCGTTGGACCCTTTCCTTCATTTGTGTTCAGTTTTGGCCCAGGCATCCCCTGTCACTCCCCCTCTTCCTTCCACCGGCAGTTTGCTGGCAACAGGGGGTAGCTTCAGCTCTTCTGGGGTGCCCCTTGTTTTCTTGGTGCTTCTTAGTTGGTGTTTATTGGAAGTGTACGTCTTATGGTTGACCTTCCCTAAAATAAAATTTAAAATTAATGTAAAATCAAGGTCAAAATTTTCTACATGTCTCAGAAAAATTGCATTAATTATTATGAGCTTAATAAGCCATCAAATTTTTTTTAAAATTTTGAAATTTTGGGAAAACGGGTAACTGTGTTGGAGGACTTATCTGGTTTATTTATAACGTCTTGGTAAAGCTGGAGGGATTTCTTTACACAGGAGCCTAACCTTGTCAACATTATAATCACTAGGCGGTGGGGGGATTAGAGTAGGCGCAAATACAGGATATTAAAAAATAAAAATTGCTTTTCGCCTGAAAAGGGGTTTTAGGCACTACCAGGCTTATTGCCCTTTTGTGGAAAGTCTTACATAATCCAAGATGAATATCATAATTTCAGTCCCTGCTAAAGGCTTGGAGGGAGCTTTGAAGATTTGCTTTAATAGGTGTGAATCTTTAACCTTTTGCTTTTAATCAATTCATATTTTTAAAAATATCAACATGTATTTATTATTGTTTTCTATTGACCAAGACTTTATTGAGCTTAAGTCCAGAAAGTATCATTTTCTTTAAGCTACATAGCATCAAACAATAAATAACACTGGGGGTAGAAGGCGAGTCATTAGGGTATGCAGCTACCAACCTGAAGGTTGCAGGCTCGATTCCCACCCTTTGCATATTGATTGGGATGCCAGTTGAAGGAAAATACTGACGGTTAGTAGGTCTAAAAACACAAAAAACTTACCCATGACGTAATCAGAAAAATCTGAGTCCTGATCCAGAGGTGAAAACTTTCTTTGATGGAGTTGACCCTGCATTGGTTTCATGGCAATGCTTTTTTTCTTTCTCTCTTTCAGTAATGTCTGTTCCCTGGTTGCTTGACTCAAATAAATATAACAATAAATAACATCAATTAATCCACTAAAGGAATTTGGTATAGATTGCCTTTTCAGCCTTTCACCTAATGAGGTAACAGAGCTATCTCTATTCTCAACCCAATAATTAAACAATAATGAATGTCAGAATTATTTACTAAAGTAATATCTTACAAAATTGCCAATGCATTGTTATAAAGCAATATACACTTTATATCTTCTTCACATTGTTATGTGATAATTATAATCACCAAGAAATGTGCTAGTATTCTAAGGAAGTAAATTGAAAAGTGTAGATGAATTTCTTCTAACTATCAAACAAATTAAAGGCCGCTAAAGATATTAAGAAAATAATTCTTCAAATTGTAGTCATGTATATCAAATCTATATTGTAGTTAGGACTAGTATTTGAAATATTTTATCTTTTCCTTAAAAGTTATGTTTTTGTTTCATCTTTGCACCTTAAATAGTGCTACTATTTTCTTATGAAAGTACTTTCACATATAATATCTTATAAGCTCTTACTTACTAGTAATATTTTATGTTAAAAGTCTAAAGTCTTTTAAAACTTCATGAACTTTAAAGCCCAGCCTTTAAATAATCACGCCTTTAGTGATTCCATCATGGCCTAACACAAATACATGTATGAGTAGTCTCAAATGCCATGGATTATAAGCATAACTATAGTAGACCTGACCATTTTAACCCGTTTAGATGCAATCAAACAAAACAAAGATACAGCAAGAACTTTATGATGGACAAAAATAACATGATTGGTATGATTTGTCAACAAGAGTCTATTGTTAAAAGAACAAGGTACTCATGGATCTCATCACAAATAAAATATTTATTGAAGTTTAATGTATTATTTATGCCATATAGTGAATCATCACGGACTACCTTATGTTAACATTTTGGTTTTTCTTAGAGATCTTTTACAAGTGCACAGCGTTCATGACTTTATCAGTGCAGTTATTGCTTATATAGAAGAAGACCCAGAGACTTTTTGTGATGTGGTGATAAGATAACATGGTCCATGTAGATGCAGGGCTCTTCACTATCTATGCATGAAGGATTGACTCTTTATGAGGTTATACCCTCAAAGTTTTCCAAGAGGCACAGACTGGGTAGGATGTATATCCACCTTATCATTATAAAGTTTAAAAGACAGAGGATATACCTCAAATGTAAATGGGTAAGGATCAGAAGTGTCTATGGACATTACATAGTTTTCCATATTGTCACCCATTATTAAAAGTTAACAAGGCGTATAATAATATATAATACTAAAATTATGCTAAATCAATAGAGTATGTTTGCTATATGTGAATAAGGGATCCAACTTGGCCATGTTTGATTTGACAACTGGGGGCTATAAGCTTAGTAAAATTATGTATTATGAATGGGAAGATATATAAGTACCATCTAAGTGCTATGTAAAATTCCAAGTACTACTATCTAAAAACAAAATTCTAGATTTTTTTATTTAAGTATAAACCTAGAGAACTGTCATAAAGTCTTCTTCACAACAGAAAGTGCAACTTAGCAGGCTAAGCAACTCAAGAAAAAAAACTCAAATATTTAAAAAGAATTTTCAAACAAGATGTCTTTGCACGCTCTCTACAGTACAATTAAGCCCCAAACTATTATAATTGGAATGGCAGAGACAAGACTTGGAGCTGACGCAGACAAGGCTTAGTGTACCATAGAAAAGGGATTAAGCTCAGAGATAACTTTGGCTGGGTGAACACTGTCCACCCAAACATATATAGATTTTATTTACCTATGACTGCTACTGAACTAAGAAAGTGGTCTAACATCATTTGACTATTTGATAAAAGTTTATAAAAGGTCAATGAAACTATCAAAGAGGATTTCCAGCAAAAAGAAATTCTGGAAATAACGATCATTAGATAAAGGGTTGGAAGAACAAGCTGCGTTTTATTCTCCTAAGGCTATGCAGAACTTATTTGTTTTTATGCTGCAAAAATGCTCCATGTAAGTTCAGATCAGTAACTGATAAACCATAGGGAGAGCCTGTCTTAAGACATTCTGCATCAAGCATAACTGAGAGCAGAATATGTATCTTAACTACAATGAGAATATGTTCAACATAATTTTACTAGACATTAAGGAAAGGATTATATCATTAAGAGATTTGAGCCTGGAAAGCTTTGGACTTCTGCAAATGATTAGGAACAAAGATATTAACTACTAGATTAAAGTAGATTCAGAAACGAGCTATGACACATATTTGCTCACAGCAAAGTAGAGCTAATGAGCCAAAATATTCCAAGATCAAAAGGAAGCATTTGGTAAGATTATTAGAGCACTTTTTGATAAGGAGGTTGCATACTATTCCTGAATGATTCAGGTTTACTGGGTAGAATTTCTTACTAACCTTCTTTTGGCAATAGTGTAACAGAGAGACGAGATTGACTTTGCTTTTGCTTCTTGTGATATTGCAACAACACTTTTGCCAGGAGATATACAGATCAAATAGCCTTTAAATACCCCTAAATCTGACAACTATGAAGAATCTTACATGCAATACATACAGAAAACTCAGGAAAGACTCTCTACATAATTGCAGGCTGATTGTCTGTGATGAGTGCACCATGCCACACAAAGACACATTTGAGCACTGAATGTTACCTTGAAAGACCTCAGACGCAATAATAAAAAATAAGAGGTGTCATAATGGTGTTGGCTAGAAATTTTCAGCAGATGATTCTAGTTATTTCTTGTGGGAACCAGGGCGGATAAAATGCAAGCCTACATCAAATATTCATACATTTGAATTTAATTAAAAGACTTGGACTGTCAAAAGATATATGAGTTCATCTGAACGGTGATCCCGCTGCACAGCAATTTTTCAATAATGTACTACAACTAGGAAATATGCTTTGATATTGGATTTGTATTATAGACTTGTGGAGATGACAAGCATAGTAACAATTGGTACAATCTTCAACAGAAGAAAGAGGAGGTATTTCCAAATCTGTAAGAGTATATAGTAGACCACGCGTTGCTGTACCAGAGAGCAATTTATGATAAATAAAAGAAGCTATTAACTTCAATAATAAACAAATCTTATAAGGATTACCACTGTTCTATGAATTATAGACCTGTCATGTCCCATGACATTTTATTTGGTTAAATCTCAGGGGTAAGAATGAAGGGATTAAGGAAAAGGGTGTCAAGTTGGGATCACCTAGTGCTAAAAAAAGGAGAAGGGTGTCAAGTTAGTTACCTTACCTGACTTAAACATACCTTAGACCAACGCTGGGTAAGAGCCAAACATAGACAGGTTGGGACAAAAGGGTCGCGTGATGGGGTGAACAGTGTTACATCAACGTCCTTGAAGACTGCAAATTACACATCATCAAAAAAGGGCTATTACAGTTAACTTCAATACGAGGATTTGTGAATCATTAAAAAGTTAATATTACCAAAACAGGAAACATTTGTCTACAATCTTTAAACACAATAAAGATTATATTCATTGTAGTACTAATATCAATAAACTCTTTTTTGTTTTGATTACTTGCTCGTTTAGATGTAAATTTTAAGAAAAAATTTTCACCAATTGACCAGCCTTTCCGCCCATGACACTTTGAGCCTATGTTAAAGAAATTGATCCCTGTTGAAAAGCAGCAATTTCACAGGTTTGCAAGGAATCTAACACTTAACTAAAAAGGTTTCCTGTTTAATGACAGGAAGAGTGATTCAGAGCTGATATTAGTTCAGCAAATGTGCCATTGCTCACTTATGATATTAAGGCACTTTTGACCTAAAATAAACTAAAACAAATACTAGTAAAAGTCTAGTAAACTAAGAACAAGAAAATTATTGGTGATTAAATTTTTCATTTATACATATGTCACTCATAGTAATTTAATGATTACTTATCAGATTTCTTTGACATTAATTGGTGGTAACATAAGTTGATTATCTCAACGTCAGTCACAATTAAATCCTAAGAACCAAGGTGACAATTGGCAATCAAATACCCGCCCTTATGGTCCTTGGCATTGGTTGCTGGAGATCAACTTTACTACTATTCATTGACCATTGGCATCTAACTTGGTATTGGTAAGAACCTCCATTGACTCAATTCCAAAAGTTGTGGCGATTTTGGCCGCAAGTGTGGTAAACTAAAACTATTGGGAATTTTCTCTGATAATTTGTGGAAGTTTGATCATTGAGATAGCCATAGTTAATTCATTGATTGAAATAATTGCTAACTCAGAGCTCCCTTCTCAGGAGCCTAAAAATCATAGAAATAGCTTCAAGTGATTGAATGATAAGTCAGAAATTTCTCCATGGCAGCCTTAAAGTCATCAACATTTAAAGAATTAAATTGGGGATCATCTTTAATAGGTTATAGCACTACTATCAGAAAATGGTGTAAAAATATAACCTCGTGTAAAATCCCAACACACCCTGATTTAACTAGATTATCTCCTTCCAACATGTCTCTGGATGCAAGCCCCTATGTAGAAAACAGGCCAGGAGCCAGAGTACATCCCCCTCCCTCATGGGATTTCATAAAAAAAGACTGAAATCTGGCGGGACTCATTACCAAAAAAATAAAATATAAAATAACTGACTGCATTAAAACAATAAATTTGATGTAGAGCCACAAAGAAAATGGTTGGCTGTCAATGACAACAACACCCATGACCCAAACTCCAAAAAATACTTATAGTCTGTTATCAGTACAATTAAAAGAGGAAAAAAGATAAGACTACTTTTGTGTTTTGACTCTTTTCTTCTCCTCAATTTATTAGTTAACTAGATGTTGGATAAAATTAGCATGTACTCATACATGATCTAAATTATATAGGCATCCAATTCTGACTTATTGATGACCTGAATAGGTCCAACCCAGAATCGGTCTAACTTATTACATCATCTAAAACTGTGGGTGATGCAGTAATTAACCTTATCACCAATATCAAAAATTGAGTGAGCTTGCCACTTGGAATCTCCATATTCATTGGCTTTAATCTTCCACTTGAGAATATTGGCATAGGTGAACGACTTTAATCCTATTATACTTTCATTGAACTCTCCAAATACTGTAGGGGCTTCATTTCAAGAATTAGTTCAAGAGCGGAATAAAAATCTAAGAACAACTAGCCTGGCGCCTACTAAGAAATCAACACAGCTTTCCCATTGACAAGTGATAGCTTAAATCATAAGCCAATGTTACCACCAACAAATACTTTACCAGCTGGAAGGGTCTCCAGAAACAAGCTTCTTCAAGGTAGTAGCCAAAGTACCATTTAACCTTTTGACCATCCCTTTGGTTTCTGGATTGTAAGGTGCAATCAGCACTACTCATATTCCCATTGATGCGTTTAACTTTGAAATGACATGCATGGTAAAGTTGATGCCATTCTTTGTTAAATTAACCTGAGGGCAGCCACGAAAAAAATAAACTTCTCCATTATAAACTTGGTAGTGTTGGCAGCAACAACTTTGGCTAAGGCACGCGTCTCTATCCAGAAAATCAAATGATCAATAGCCATAATAACATATAGCTTTTTTGCTCATGGTCAATGGCCCTATCACATCAAGGGAGATTGTGTGTAAATGAACCCAGGCTCCACTAGCTGGAAAATGGTTGCCTTCATGTAGGGCTTGTGGTCTTTAAACATAGAGTAACAAGCAAGATGCTTTGCAACATCAAAATTATAAAAATGTAAGTAGTACTCCCATTGAAGCAGCCCTAGGGTTTAATACAGGTTTACATGTCCAGTTACCTTACAGGCTGATTTGATAATTGCAGTGGATTAAGATAGAATTGGAAACAGAAGGGTTTTTTCCTGATGACTTTAAACAAATGACATTTAACATATTTGTGATTTTTATCGCCTTGTTCTTACTTGCTGAATTTACAGGGGTTAGTCTTAAATATTTCCAGTGAGCATCTTCAAATTAAATTATCCTCTCCAATCTTTAGAACCAGAACGGTTGGCAACCTCAATAACCCATCTGAATTTTATGTGCGTTACAATCTTGATGCAATCTCAAAATCATGCGCTTGCAATTTTAAAGCCAAATGGCCAATATCCATTCAGGATTTTTTAAGTTATGCAGTCCTCTCAGCAAGTAATGGTCCATGACCATGGTAAATTGGACTCTGTGGATGTACATGCAGAACTTCTTAAAGGTGTATATTACTGCAAAGCATTCCAACTTGGTTATGGTATAGTTTTACTCATGCTTGCTCAAGTACACCTTGTACATGCTACAGGGTGTTCATTGTTGACATCATCTACTTGACTTAACAAAGCACTGACTGTCAGAAAGGATGAATCATATTGAATAATAAAAGGATGATAAAAACTTGAATATTACTCATTGTCACATCATCAAATACATTCTAAGGGCATTTAAAAAGACTGGGCTTCCTTATTCCTTGAAAGGAAATTCTTAGGATCTGTTAACAGCTGAAAAAGTGGCTCAGTGATGTAAACAAAGTTCTTGATGGAATGGCGATAGTAGCTGACCATTCCTAAAGAAACCTGCACATCTCAAACACTCTTTGGGTTTAAAATGGCCCAAATTGCCTCGACTTTAGGTTTTTGAGTGCATAGTCCATTAGTGACTAAATTAAAATCCAAGTATTTAATCTTTTTTCAAAAAGTGCCATTTTAAAATATCTATCTTCCTATTTGCTACTGCTAATTTTTTTAAACTTCTTCCCAAGTGTTCAGGGTGATCTATGAAAGTGCAACTAGAAACATTTCTATTATCCAGGTAGATGAGAACGCATTACAACTTCAGGTCACTTGACATGGTATCCATCACTTTTTGGAACATTGACAGCGCATTGCAAAGGCCTTGAGGCATCCGCATCAGTTAACATAGTCCATAGCAGGTGATGATTGTACGTTTTTCTTGATTCTCCTTAGGTAGATTAATATGCCAGTTACCAGATATAAGATCAATTGCTGAAAAGAAATGGCCCCTCCTAGCCGATTAAGAGAATAATCTATCAGCTGTGGCAGTTATTAGTCTTTTTTATTTTTTATTTTATACATATAAAGGTAATATGACAAATCAGTTGGTTTTATATTTCTTTCACCACTAATATTGGACTTGCCCAAGGGCTTGAAGATGGGACCTACAACTCATGGTTTAGAAGTTTGGCAATTTCACCAACATTTAAGGCCTCAATTTCTCAAAATAGTCTAATTGGCTTCATACAATTTAGCAGATATCTCTGATGTCACCCTTATGTGCTATAGCATTGGTACACTTGAGGTCATAATCCTCATATGAAAACACCCCAGAATATTCTTCAAATAATTTATGGACTTAATACTACTGCTCCTCAAAGATCCCTAACAATTTACTCTTGATTAAGTATGGCAAAGAATTTCTTGGAGTTCAGGTCATCTGGCAATCCCATCTCATTCAGCTGACCAAATTTATGGAAGGATGTAAGTTCCATAGTAGAATTTAGGTAAGCGTAGGCCACTAATTAATTCTGTTTTATCTGTAGAATCATATCCAATAGGTTAGCAACCAGTACTAAATTACACCATGACTGGGGATTAGTATCCAGGTGCAACATGGGTTCAGTTCTACCTTTCTGCCATGGTGCGTGAACTTCAGCATACAGGTATTCATGAATTTCTAAAGTAAAGCCAGTGCTTTTATTATAATGTTCCTTTGAATTAACAACTATTGGCCTTTGCTCCCTTAAGAAGATCCACAAAAATTCTTCAATTTTACCAGGCGGTTTGCTATAATGTTGAACAGTCTGATGCTATTTTATTGTAACAATACCATAATAATATACAGAAAAATATAATTGCCTTTATTACTCTAGTATGGATTCCTGTTTCATCTATAAAAGAGCGTCAAGGGTTGTCCTACCTTTCAAGAGTATTTTCTTGAAAATAATACTTACTATAAACTGTATCATGAATCAGTGCAAATTTATATCACATAATTTTATTCAGGTAAAACTTTTGCTGGTGCAGTAAAAAGGAGTAATCCAAACTGTAGAGGCTAAGTACTATATGCTCATCAGGAAGTATATGTTTGCAGTCCCGTCATTCTGTACACCTTAATATGGTTACATCAAGTGCAATCCTTAATTTTTCACTAAACATGTAGCTAAAATGTTTATTGGAGCTTCACTGTCAATGATGGCTCAAATATATACTCGATTTGTCCATATATTGGCATAAATGCAATCGGATTAAGAGGAAATATTGTTTACACAAAATTTGTGCCATCATTAGCCAAATCAAGGGATTGGAAAAGATGTTCATGTACATTATGGAAATCATTACTTAAAGTTGGACCTTGGAATTGATATGTTACCATTGTCTAAGGTATTGCTATCTAGCTCCATGTACCTTTGTTGCACTTAAGGCTGCTTCAAATATGTTCGCGCCACCTTTTTAATTATTTCAGGCTCAGCGCCTTTGCTTTTGAACGTGTAACTACAAGAGCCTCACTAATAATTTTTAGTTTTCTGTACAGTAATTTTATTAAATCAAATGTAATTTGAGCTTAGGTGAAAATGGACTGTTCCCTGTCTATTCCACCTACTCATTTACTTCTTAAGATGCTTTACATCAATAGTTACCACCAAGTTGATCTTGTTTAGTTTAGTTCAGCAGTACTTTATAACATGGCCATTCTTGTCACACTTGTAACAAGTGACCAAATTTATTACATTGCCCATTTTGGGTTTTTCAAATGAACTAGGACTAGCTACAAGGTTGGCTACTGCCTAATTATAATTGTGGTATTTTTTCAAATAATTAGTAGTGCTTGTAGTGGCGTTATAATAGCATTTGTTGGGCTTCAAAGATGGTCCCAAAAAGCTGCAAAGTTCTACCATTTGGAAAGTTTTTGTATCAGCATTCAAGGCGGAGATCATAGCCTAATGCAGATCCTTATAGGATAAAGTGGTGATTTCTTTACAATATGTGAATCAAAACTTGTCAACACTCCTGCCCCAGTGAGTATCTGGGCTCCTTAATAGAACTAGTCAGTAAATGTATCAATGGAGTTATCCTTTCTAAACTAGATGACCATGAATTATGTTTCTGGTTGGCAATGTGCTCAATGCTGCTGAACTCACCCATAATATCATTCTTTGCTTCTGTGTAAGTCCACTAATTAGCATAATTAAGTAGGATGAGATTCTGACTCTCTATATAAGAACAATTAATTACAACAACAACCTTTTAAAAATCCCCACACTCTAAAATTGTCATATCAATAAACCTAAAGAATGCAGGAACATTGTTCATCTGAAAACTCTGGCAGCTTTGGAGTTGTGCAGAAATTTCATGGACTTAAGGGGATTGTTGTCAGTACTTACTCACTGGCAGCGACTTTAAATGATGAGGCAGGATGCTGTACTGGATAAACAACCAAGGCTTTAGGCGCTTTCTGAAGGTTTTAATGACTGGATTCATCAAGGCTGCCATCCTCATATGAGGAACCCTTTCTGAACAGGTTGGATCCGCCTTTGGGGTCCTTTTAACAACAATTGGTGTTTCTTTACAGCTTATTAAATAATTGGTAATGGTCTTTCCCATTTCTTTCAGAACAACTAATATGCCTTCAACTTCTAATCCTTATGTCGCAGTTATCTACCTCTTTAATAGGCTGACGGAGTTTTTAGAATTTTTGTCCAAATATTCCACTAGTAGCATAACTTGATCTCGCATTTCAACCATGTCTTAACACAGTTTCATCATAATACTCTCCATGTCATCAACTCTCCACTTCAAGGCCTCTCCTTGCTTAAATGATATAGAGTCCAAAGACATGGCTTTGAGTCTTGATAATCTTAACCAAGCCCCTTTAACTTCAGTTTGGTTTAGAGTCTTCATATCAGTGACTAGTAGCTGCAGTTGTGCGATATTCTCCTTGGTTTCTTTTTGTTGCTTAATGAAAAAATGTATTATATCATATAGTTTATCAGCCTTCTCCATCCCAAGATACTCTAAGTCCACTCTTTTAATAGTTTGGCACTTACCATCCTCAACTTAGCAGTTTCCCCTTCAAAATACAGTTTGCCGCTGATACTCAACCTCTTTACTAATAGACAAAGTCAGCTCAGAACTACCTGTAGTGAGCATCACTTGTTGAAAAAGCAGCAAATGCAGAGGTTTAAGAGGATTGTAACACTTAATCAAAATATTCCATGCCTGACGACATTAAGATATTATGAGCTGGTAATAGTTCAGCAAAACTTTCTTAGTTTACTAAATATATTTAGTCACATTTGGCCTACAATAAACTAAAACAAGTCTATTAAAATCCAGTAAACCCAAGATAAAGGTAACTTTTATTTAACTGAGGCAAGCTGACCAGGGGACGGACAATAAAGAGCTCTGAGGAGCAAAACTTATGCTAAACTAAAAATTGTAAAAGCAGAAAAAGATGAGAGTATCACATAAACCAAATTGAGTAATAAAAAAAACCAAAAAGATTTAACCAGGTCAGATGCAGTAAACCACTATGCGTCCATGGTGGGGGTGAGTGGGGATCATGAGGCTCATCTTCCTCCTCTGTGTCAGACAGTGTATGGCAGAGCGCTGAGAGCATGGGCGTAAGTGCATCCTCAAAATGGGGATCAATGTAGCAAATTGGGGCTTTCAGCTCGAACTTTGCTATGAGGAGGGTGGTGATATATTTTGATAGGGCTTTCTCAGCCTTGAGGTGAACTTCAGTAAGGGTGGTGAAGGTGGCGATTTTTCTGGTAATGCGAGTCTTTGGGCCAAATTTTGCAACCATTGCAACTTTTTGTATTGCTCTGTTGGCAACTTGGTGGAATCTAAGGAATTCTTTTTTATGAACTTGTTGCATGGGGGAAGGACAGGGGCGGGCATCCCTTTGGCCAAGACTGTGACTGATTTCATTACATCCTTTCAGAGGGGTGACAATCAGGGAGGCAACAGCCTCATTGGTGATTTGATGGTCGCTTTAGAATTCCTTGATATCAGAGCGTAGAGAATAGTGCTGAGTTGAGAAATTGAGCTGCATATTATGCGCTTATGTACATTTTGAGTCCTGGGGTCTTGACGAGTTGGGGATGGGATTTCCCAAATCATCAACTTCCTTCAAATAATCCCAGGGATTTTGGTTGAAAATGAAAGGTTGATCAGCATATGGGTGGGTTGGGTTGGGTGGCTGGCTAGTGTGTTTTTTTAATTTACTGGGGTCCATGCTGACTCCTCATTAGTTGGAGTGGGTTTGGGGGTTGACATGTAGGTTTCTTATTTTCTGAATCAGTGGCAGTTGCATCTACCATTTTGGGTGGTGGGGAGGGAGGATTGTGCCCCATTCAAAATAATTTTTAATATCAGCAATGGGAACATCATGGGGGGAGTTGATTATGTAGCTCCATCTCAGGCTATTGTGGGGCAGCTCCGCTATTGAGAGGTCAGGTCAAACAATTGGGACATATAGTGAGCCCTTTGTATACTCTGACCCATAAAGGGTGGTTGGGGGCAGAGGGGACAACGGTGTGAGGGTGAATCAAAATGGTGATTTCAGTTGATATTGGGCATACAGTTGTAAAGGCGCAAGGGCCCGCAAGTTGGTTTGCTCCATTGTGAACCACAAGTTGTAGAATACGTCAGTTACATATACTGGCAACCCAGCTGTTAGTTCTTTATATAAAGTATCAGGGGGAGGTGGGTGGGGAGGCCTGCAAATTGACCTACAAGAATGGTGTCATCAGGCAACCTGGTGTGAGTGGTTGGGATGGGGGCTCACTGGAACAACAGGGGAATGTTGGCTGCAATTTCAGCATCAGCTTCACAGGTGAAGCTGAGATCAAAGTACCCCTTGTAGGGGCAGAAGTTGATAAAGCCTGCAGGCTGCATAAGCGCCTGGGCTAATTATATAATTTGTTTGTCAATGTAGGGAATCAAGTTGCCATATTCAACCTGGAAGCTGAATCACATCTTGCTTTGGTGGAGCACAATGGGGCTATGAGGCACCGCTTGGGAACGTGCAAGGTGGAGGGCAAGATCCTTGGTGGGAACGTATTGACCCAAGGCATTGGGGGGCTGGTCAACCTAGTTCAAAAGCGTTTTCCCACTGGGCGGAAGATGCTAGGGGTTTCGCCGCTGCCCCATTTTGGAGCAGTGGGAGGTAGGGCCAAGCACATCGGGGTTTTGCTGTGTGTCAGTTTTTTGAAGTTTTTTAGCTCTTCTGTAATTTTTAGATTCATGCAAAAGTGATATTGAGTTGAAAGAAAACTTGTGATCAAGATAACTTTATTAGTGATATTATTTTCATAAATACATAGGCGGCTCATGGAAATTCAATGCCCACCTATCAGAAATCATTGGCATCTATTGCCAGTAAATCATAATAAATTCCTAAAGAAAATTATTTGTTCATTCTTGGCATAAGTTGCTGATAAGCCTAAAGTCCTAGACGTTAAATGCTAATTCAATGCCTGCCTAATGAAATCCTTACATTGGTTGTTAAAGAACAGTTATAATATTATTCAATAACCTAAAGCATTAGACATGCTATCAGTTGATACTTCCATCAGCTTAATTCCCAAAGTTGAGGTGATTTCAGACACAATTCTGGTAGACTAAAGGCTATTGGGATTGTCCCTAATAACTTTTTGGAAGTCTGATCATCGAGTAAACCATGGTCAGTTCCTGGATCAACATAATTGCTAATTCAGAGCTCCCTTCCAATGAGCCTAAAAAGTCATTGAATTAGCTTTGAATAGGCAAATTAAATTAGATCTTTCTATATGGAAACCTAAAAGGCATTAACGCTTAAAATTAAATTGGGGAGCATCTCCAATAAATAAAGCACTAGTATCAGAGTATGTTGGAAAAGGAAAACTGGTTAAAGTCCTAAAAATTATACAAGGGTGCTGCAACCTACGACAGGTTAGGAGTACACCTCTTAGAGAAGGCACATGTCCCTCAAAATCTTATTTTTTATGAGGCTGGCGTGGGCCAATCACAAATAGCCTTCTCTTTGTCTGTCATGATCTTATGACCCTTACTAAACATGACATTTTACCAAGAACGTAACAATCCCGTTATACTCCAAGGAGGGTTCATGACAAACTTATATTCTAGTTTAGGCCTTTCAGAGCTTCAATTAGAAGTGGTTCACACTCCACCAAAAACAGAATTAGATATAAAATCATACTTGAGTGTATAAAATGCCTATTTTATCGACCTACTTAAGGAGGTCCATGGCTAGAATTGCAAAAAATGCATCATATAAAACTTTTATTAGATTTAAAACTGAAAGAGGTTGACCAAGATAAAAGTTTGTCTGACAAAAAAGGACTATAAAGGATATTGGGGAAATGAGACATGGTTGAATTTGATGTAAAATAAGCCATATCTAGGCAATAAAGTAAGACTACCTTTATTGGTAGTACCATAGTTAAGTTATGCCTGAACTTGAGTTTTATAATAAAGGTGCATTTTTCAAGTATAGTAAATTTTATGTATAATGTGACTAATATACAGATTTGCAATCAAATGAAGCGACTTTTTTTACTGATAGTATTACATGTTAATCTAATGCCACTTATGTATTGCTGCTGAACTCAACATGCAACTCCGTGGTACCAACCTGAGCATGATTGACCTTTACCCTGCGTTTGTCAATAGTGTTTGATCATGGAGGGCAAATAACTTAATACCTTTGGCCCTAAAACTTCCTTTTTACAAATGGTTTATGCCAATATGTCATAAGACATGACAGATTTTATATTTATTAAGGGCAAGCTGACCAGGGGACAGGCATTACTGAAAGAGAGAAAGAAAGAATTAGTATGAAAGCTGAGCAGGGTCAACTCTGTCAAAGAAGTTTTTCCACCTCCAGATTAGGACTCAGATTTTTCTGGTTATGTCATGGGTAAGGCTTTTGTGTTATTAGACCTACTAACCGCCAATAGCTTCCTTCATCTGGCACCCCGATTAATGCATGAAGGGTGGGAATTGAACCTGCAACCTTCAGGTTGGTAAGAGTACACCCTACCAACTCACCTTCTACCCCCTAAGACATGACAGATAAGAAACTTAAAAAGGGAATCATATTTAGACTTATGAAACTGTTTATATCATGAGTTACAGGCCCAGACGTCCTGCAATTGGTCTACCATGAAATATTTAATATCTGCTGTGGTATCCACCTTCTATATCAATCTCCAACTTTTGTTGTTTTTTGAGATGGTAAAGCAAAGTTACAATTCAATCCTTTAGTATTATAGTGCATTTTGGATCTTCCCAGTCCTGAAGCACGTCATATATACTCAGTAATACATCCTCACCCTCATATCATGCAGTCAGTTGGGATGCAAAGACTTATAAAAAAAGGATTTTCTGTAATAATTGTGGCATTTATATTTAGTAAGAAGATTAGTATTGCGAGAAGCAATTGAGTCAAAAAAGGAAAGTTAGCTTATGGAAAGAGGTTACAAATTCTGACTACTCTCAAGTGCCTCAACATCTAACTAAAAATTATTTGAAGCCTAAATGACTCATACTATTGACTCCTAATGATATAGTTTTCCCTGAAGTTTAGTAAAAAAAGTTATAATTCCAACTTTTTTTGTACTTTGAGAAAGTAGACCATTACTTAAAAGCTCTCCTTCAAAAATCATTTCATCCACATCTAATATCATTTGACACTGTATTAGAGGTGATGGCAAATAAAATGAAGGTCTTGTATATATAAGAATCTCGTGAACAACAAACACAATATCTTTAAGTCTTATGAAATGGATATTACACCTGACTTAAATATATCATCTATTATAGACTACTAAGCTTACATTAACTAGTCCATTGTTGCTTATTCCTCGCCTTAAATCTAATATACAGCCCTTTTATTGTCCTCTCCAGCTACTGTATTAAATAGCTATAGCTATGGCCTCCTCATAGCACCCAATTCCTGGTCTAGTTTAAGATATATAAGTCATAAGGATAAAACTTCTCTATATTAGGTTATAGCTCCCCTTCATCTTATAGATCCTTTCAAAAAAGAAGGGATAATTAAAGCACTAAACTTAATGTTGGAGTATACTCAAGTCATTTGGGCAACTCATTATCTAGATATAAGGTAGAAATCACCTTACCCTCACATATTATCAAAACTGGAAAAGGGATACCATTTCTTCTGACTAATAAGGTCATCATTCCCAAATACTCAAGTTCTAGTAGAAACTCAGATCTAAATTGCCATGCCCACCACTCATCTACCACAAATTTCTGAGGATGTTAATCTATTATTTTAAAGGCACTGACTTTCTTTGGGTTTCTTGATCCTAAAATTAAGATCTCATTATTCTTAGACAATCTCACTAATTAAATCAAGGATTTAGTGAAACTATCCCATAGCCTACATGTAACCCTTACCAATTGAGCAGGCCAAGTTCATATCTTGGTGTGTAACTTTATTAACCTAGCCTAGAAAAGACCTCCATTATTGGCTAATTAAAAAATAAGGTTGGAAACACCCTTACTTCCAGATAGAAGTGGATGGCGGATTCTTTTATAAATATACAATTATAAACTTTTTCTAAGGTCGTGATGATTTTAATATAATGAAAGGGTACATCATAAAGTTCAAATAGGCGATTCATAAATTATATGAGCTAATCCTTGCTAAAAAGTTTTAGGTCAAGGAAGATCAATTAACCTAAAAATTAAAGCAACTGATGGAAGATGATCTTTGAAACCCACACTGAGCCTGTGGGCCAAACTACTACTCCAAGTTTGAAGTAGTGGATGGAGGTCATTAATTAATGATGCATTATAGTTTCCTGAACACAATAACCTTAAGTTCAGGTACCCCTTTCTTGAATTGATGAATCACTTTATCTAATGGTAGTATTTTAATCTTTTTTTGCTGTGGAATTAATCATTGATTACTAGAAAATTGATCTTTTCCCTGAGGATAGAGAGGAGTGTATGCTAATATTTATCAAATGGTTATTTGAACCCACTCAAATGCTTGAGAATCATATAATGCCCCTTTGACCTTCCAACAGGCAATGGATGAATTGTCAGGGAGTATCAAAATATCTTGCCTATTGGTCTTTTTTCAATGATGTTACACTTTATTTCCAGTATTTTGAAAAACACCTGGAGCATCTATGGGAATTCTAAAACAAATTTTAACTGGTTCCATAAAATTTGAACCTTCTATATATAACTTTTTTAAGAAAGTGGGATTTACTAGTCCATAAAGATTTCAAAAAACTATATCCATCTCTTATTAAAGGTACAGTATATAGAAGAAGTACCAGCCTGATATTCTACAAGACGTATAGATATCCTTTGTGATGGTCATTTATTGGCAATGTATCCCTCATTTTTCTGAGCTGGCTGAGCCCTTCGTTCGCCTACTTCAAAAATCTCTTTCACTTGTGGAGATATCTCAACAACAAGCCTTTAATTTAATAAAAATATAAATCTATAATGGCTTTTACTTTGAAAGATACAGAGTATGATAGTTATTTTCATTAATAACACAGGAGTGACATTGCAATTAGAATTAACCCTATCTCAACTAAACTTAAATTAATCTAATCATCTCATTGATACAACTGTATGACCCTAACCAAGTCTGAGAGTTTGTAGCGGTAAGAGCTAAAGTTTTAATTTTTTGACTAACAATCTTTCACCCTCACCAATATGAAACTAATTTACCATTGTGGCCAACCATGCCTCTCTCAAATGGTAACAGCAATTAAAAATTACAATAGATTTTTTTGGCGGGCACTCAAATCACAATGCTGCGATTTTTTCATAATTTGAAAGGGGCTATCTATGAAAATACTAGTAATTTGTCCCTGTTACATATTTAGGCCCTATAAACTCATGAAGAAGATTGGATTCTAAAGCTTGATTGGAAGATTGGAGATCTGGAGTTGAGAAGAGCCCAAAATACATAATAAATTGAGTCTGATGAATTGTCAAACACAATAGAAGAGGGGTTGTGATAAGTACTTTTTGGATGTTATGGCTACCATATGTACATCAATCATCACAAACTTCAACTATCATGGAATGCATACTACCGTTGCCTATGGCACCACAGGAAAAGACCTTTGATGGCTGAAAGGTCAATGCTATTTAAATTTATGAAAAATTTAATCTAAGATGTCTTTGACTCCTGTCTTATATTTGTACCAAAAATGGAATTCTCAAACCATTATTTCAGTACCCAGTGATAGGACCAGCCTCACCATTTGCCATTGTTATTAATTAATAATTAAGACATAACTAACTGCAATGTATGGCCATTGATACATTTTTATTGCTGTAGATAAAACTACAAACGATTAAGAGCCACTTTTTTGGTCACTGCAACAGCCAAAACTACCACCACCTTTTTACTTAAAAAGTCTTCACGTGTCATGGTAGCCCAAAAAGTTCTACTGTTTCTTATTGTAAAGTGTGCCTTGAAAAGATACTAATTCTTAATTCAGAGATGAGTACCTACCAAGCTTTTACTGCCCCTTGTCATATCGCTGACAATGGATTGGTGGAATGTGAAAATCGTACATGAATTTTAATGCTACTTAATTTAGCCTATTCTGACCCTTAAATTAAAAATGAGTACCTCTCTTGAGGACCAATGGTTTTTATGGATAGCTAACACCAAATTGTTAAATTTTCTAGTTTAAAGCTCTTTTATGGCCGTGATCAAATGCTACCATTCAGTATTTAGTCCATACATGATATGTTAACAACTGGCACTGCTGACTTAGCTATTAAAAAAGAGAAGACAAACATTATTAAGTTACAGGCACTTTTAAAAGAAATCCTTAGGCGAAACTAGTAGAAAAAAACTGGACAAAAAAACTATAAAATTCTTTGTTTTTAATTATATATGTATATAGGAGATCTAGTTCTTTTTTGTCATTGACCTTAAGGAGGAGTACTTAAGCTTGACGTCTTCTGGTATGTGCATTATCAAGTAATTTATTGGCGTGATCCAAGGTATTCATAGCTTCAGTAAAAAAGGGATCATCAACAACTAAGTCCATAGAAGGTCCTTCAAATCTTTTTACCCCACAGCAAGACCTAGAGACATTGTCAGGAAAGCTGAAGATTGAGTCAATTTAAATAAAAGCCAAGTTGGAGAAAAGCTAACCATAAATGGAGAATTCTGTCAACTGAATAATCCATTGATTAACTTAAATATCAATGATACAATGACATTAGTTCTGGAAAAATTCCAGTTAAATAGAAGTTTTTGGTAACATCCCAAAAAATGGCAAATCTCTCTTGAGAATTATTAAATCTTTGCCTCACAAAAGGCATGACACCTAGAAAAAAGTGGCTTGGCTAACATATAATTCTAATTTTTAATTGATAAATCACGTAATGTTAAATATTAACTAGTTTCACTATCGCTAAGTCAAACTATTCTTATAATAAGCAAGGTCTACAAGAAGAGCACTGCAAGCCAAAAGACTAATAATCTTGTTTCCTTCAAAAGACCAAATCTTTATTGGGACCATATAGTACTAAAAAAAGACCAAATCTTTATCTTCAGATCAGAAATTCCATACAAAAGCCAAATCAGAAGCCTTTATGTCTTCACCCTTTTCCCTTTGACTGTGGAGTGGAGTGTGAGGTGAATTCTTTATTTTAAGATCAACAGCATATTGACAAGCGTTGTGGTTGGATATGTATCAAAAGCTTATGCTAAACTTTGATGGGACTATACATGAAACATTTTTAGTGTATTCTATAGGGCATCTGAATAACGTTGCATTCATGGTCATAACTTTGTTTTAATAAGTATCTTTAGTAATGTTGCTGTTGATGGGGTTGATTTCTATTATGGTGGTAACACGCTTAAATCTATAGGTGTTTTTGGTAGTGTTGTAAGTGGCACAGACATATGCTGAGGTAGAAGTAAGACATAAGCTTAGATTATTGTGCTTTCTGAGTGCTGAAAACTTGATTCCTAGTAAACGTGAGAATAAAAAGAATTATCTTAGTAATTCTGGGTAATTTTGTTGTCTGAGAGTTTCCTGCATCAGAAGGAAAACCCGTACTCTTTGTAGGAAGGAAATAGTACTAATTTGTTTGCATTAATACAATTGTTGGCTTCATCATCTGAATCTGACCCATATAAATTATATTTTTTGTTTTAATATTTAGTCAGGATTCTGAGCTTTGAGGCATCTCAGCCTTAGAACAGTCAGTACCTAATTATGAATCTTCAGTGCTTCTTCTTAGTCAAAATAAACTTTTTAGTAAGGGACTTCAAGGCTTTGTGGGAACAATAGTTCTGCTGCTTTGAGTTGTCTGACCAACATTAGCTTCCTGAAACTATATTAATTCATTTGAGATTGTAAAAGGGGTTTCAACTATTCAATGTTAGTGAAAAACTTAAACTTTCAGTAGAGAAAAGTAATTGTTTTGTTACCAAAGATTGATAAGATTGGTGAGTTAGAAAAGTGGTTTCAAGTGAAGGTGGCTTAATTAGTCAAATTTAAAATATAAATCATCAGATGGACTCAGATAGGGAAAGTGAATTCACTAAACCATTGAGAATATTTGTCTTGGCTAGTCTAGAGCAAAAAATAAAATTTCAGCGGGCTTCAATGAGGGAAAGTGATTTTGGTTGACCAGTGAGCACATTTTTCTTTACTATTCCAAAACATTCTCATAACGACTGTGGTTCTTAGTCTGTTTATTGTAAATTTTCTCCATTATATATTGACTATAGTGGATAAAGTTGGGTACAGCTTGGTAAAGGCATCCAACTAGTTGTGCCTGAGTAAACTGTCAGAATAAGTTGCTTTGGAAAATATATACCTTTATTGTGAGGCATTTGCCTCAGTGTGTCTAAGTAAACCTTCAGAACATTAAAGGGCCTTGAAGAGGAAAGTTATTTTGCTTTTGGGTGCAATTGGCTTGGAATATCCAAGTGAATTAGCAGAACAGCAGAGGGACTCAGTGATATAGTGTTTTTGGTCAAGGGAGCACTTTCTTGGTATATATATGTCCTTTTTTTACACCAGGACCTGTAAGGATACATGAATAATTTAGAGGCATTTGGCTTATCGTGTACAAGTAATTCATTAGAACAGCTAGTGCCTCAGCAGGGTGTTTTTAAAGTTCAATCAGCAGTATATACAATTTTTTATAATTTAAATTTCTCTTAATGGTCTTTGGAGGTGATAGCAAGATCACGGGGTTTTATTTGCTGCCTACTATGAAAAGCACTTCTGTATATTAATACATGGAGTCAGTAAAATGGGAGGACTAATTAGGATTGGATGACAGGTGGTGTTATTCTTAGATCTGATACAATCATTCCTTTCAATGGTTGATGGCATTATGGATTTTTTTCAAGCAGTTTGGAATTTTATGTCACAAGTTTTTCTTCTAATCTTATTTATTTTAGGAAGGTCAACCAGGGGATTGTCATGGTTGAATGACTTGATAGTAGGCATCAACCCAAAGGATAAGTCTGGGCGGCAGGAGTCCCAGAAGGTGAAACTTCAGGCCCTCCCTGACTTCTAGCACACCTTAGACCAACGCTGGGTACAAGCTAAATATGCCCAGGTTGGTACTAGTGAGGTGCAAAATGCCCAGCCCCTTGTATCGGCCCAGGCATTAAAATGGTCAAGCTATTTAATTAACGAAGATGATTTGATTCAGTTGATTGGGGAACGGGGTTTGAAACCCATTCCAGTTACAAAATTATGCATTAAGTTAGAGTACAACTTCAATTGATTACTCAAGTGAAGACAGTTTCAGTGTATTCTACCAATTTGGATGGATGCGTTTGCCTATTGGAGCGTCAAGGCTTGTGCCCACTTCTGCAGACCCAGAATTACCCCAACAATGTTTAAATATGGTTTTCATGACCAACATTCCTTGTTGGTTGACTTTCTCACAATAAACTTTCCAGTGTTATTTACGTTTTATTTATGGTTCCTTGGGCGAACCTGGGTGCGGACCTCTTCAAGGAGGTTTTCAACTACGTTGGCCACTACATACCATCACAAATAACAAAAGTTTCAGTGCTCCCTTGAGCTTCTCAGGTCCCCTCCAGATCGAGGCACCCAAGCCTCCTAGCATCGAGTTACATTTGATTATGGACTCCCCTTTGGGGTCCACACAAGTTTTGTTGTTTCTCGCTTACCTGATATTGTATACCGCGCTCTACACCCTTGCCTTGGGTCCCTTCTGTACTGGCACCCTTCGTGGTGCCCAGTTTCCCATTCTTTTGACGGCTAGTTCCTAAACAATGTGGATTTGCATCCCACACCACCTTTCTGGTAATGAGAGAGTTACAGATACTCTATTGACAGGGATGTACACTTCTGATATAATGGGGATAGTATAATAACAAAAGTGAATAAGGACACCCCATAGGGTTCATAGATCCTCCCATTTTCTCCAGGATCACCAAGTTTAGGACGATAGGGGGTATTTATGCTAACTTATCCTTGGATGCAGCATGAGTGAAGGAATGAGTCAATATTTAAGAGCCATATGGGAACTATGAATTGATTATCATTATGTTGCGTGGGGTCATGTTTCAAAACAGCCATACTTGAAAAAGTTCCAATATATGGTAGTGAAAATGATTGATGACTTCTTGGAGGGTAGGCGTTGCTTCTGTAAATGAATCCAATACTATAGTATGGATTGTTCATAGTGCTATTGCTACTAACGCCTGTAAGGCTGGATCTATAGGTGACTACATGTTGAGAGCAAACATGTTCCTAGCCAAACTAAATGATTGTCCATTGTCTTGACAGAATAGGCGCATGACCTCTTTCCAGATAGCTACCAATTTTAAACATTGTTCTAGGCTGTGTACTAAGCTTCCATATTATTCACATATTGTTCATGATGAGTGGGCAGCGTTTAATCCTTCTGCTATGCAATACTCTCTAAGCATGCATCTCCATACATATGCGCATACCCTTGTTTATAGTAGTGAGTGGTGTGTATCTCCATACCATTCTTTGGGTCTCCAGGCTTTATGATATGTCTATATGATCCAGGAAATTAATCCTGGCAATGTTACTCGGATTTCAGTTTATTTTATTATCTGTAATTATATGGCCATTAACTTCCTGTCTGTGAGTTAGACTTGGGAAACCTTGTTGACTGATCTGGCCACATATGTGGATCTTCCATACTGATTTCTCATGGCTAAAAGTATTTGTTTAAAGTGTACAGGAGTACCATGCGGTCCTGCAGCAGTTGGGTGAGATGCTTTTACTTAATCAATGAGTTTGGATGATCTGGATTTCTTAATCAGAGTGCTTGTGTAAAATTATATCTTCCTGCTCTAGCCTAATGTATGTCTATAAAGTTTGGACTAGTCACTTGAGCTATCCAGGATCCTAGTATATGGGCCGATTGCTCTACGTGATTAGATAGCCATATACCCCCATTCCTCCGAGGGCCAAATAGAGTTTCAAGGCGCACAGGGGCTTTATGGTTGGACCAAAGCCATCCCTGTATTAAGACAAACATTGTGTTAAAAAAGGACAGTGAGAAAGCAATTGTATGGGCCGTAAATTATATGATTGATAAAATCATGGAATTGGCTTTCATAACTTGTCCTTTTAGACCTGTTTGATGTCCATTCAAGGAAGCTTGTGTTTTGTTATTTTATATAGGTGTTGATTTTCCATCATGATGTTGGCGTAACCCCCTGCCAACCATATCTTCAAGTGGCGGACAGATCCAGCTTCCAGCTTGGTAGTGAAGGGAAGTTACAGTAGGTAATTAATGATCTTCGCCTCCTATGTCTGGTGAGGTGCCTTGATGTTGTATTGGTCTGCTGACCCATCTGAATGGCGTCTAATGGATCTGATTTTTTCCAGAAGTATAATTTCCGTTTTTCCAGTATTAAGTGATGCGTTGCTTATATATGAGTATTCTAGTATTATTTTCTCTAATATGAGAGCATCCTGGTTGTAGAAATATACCCACTACACAGTCGTCAGCAAAAGCCATCATTCTGACTGGTAGTTGGCCATAGACATTGACTCTATTGATAAGGGCATTTGTATTCCGGATTAGGGAATCAAGACTAAAATTATATAATAGAGGGCTTAGAGGGTCCCCTTGTTTGAGTCCCCTCTGTGGAAAAACTAGGTTAATTAAAAAACCTACTCCACGCACAGCCATGGTGGATGACTCTGTGAACAACATCACCCAGTTTGTAAACTTATTTGGGAGGTTAAATATTTGAAGGCAGGCCCTGAGATAGGTCCAGTTCACCCTGTTGTATGCCTTCTGTTGGTCTAAAAAGACAAGCGCTCCAGAGGCTTAAGATAGGCAGACATTTGTAAATGTGTGAATATTGTCTCATATGGATCTTTTTGAGACAATTATATATTGTGATGGGATATCACATCAGTTGCAATTTCCCCTGATTGATTGGCCATAATTTTTGTGAATATTTAATGTCAGTATTAGTTAGGGAGATTGGGCACCAATTGGATAGGTTTAGTCTATCTCCTTTTTTGAATAGAGTGACAGTGTATGCTTCTTTGCCTCCATGTAGAAGGCATGTTTCCATAATGCACTTATTCATGGAAGCTAAAATCTATTAGATATGCTATAAAATATTTTTATAAAATTCATAAGGAAGACCAGCTGGTCCAGGGCATTTCCCTTGTGGTGCACCGCGCACTGCTTCCCATAATTCCTCATAAAATATAAAGTTTATTAAATTATTGGTTTGAGATGATGTGTCAATATGTGCATTTTCATGGAATTTTCAATTTATGCTGGTTTAACTGGATCATATTTATATAAGCTTGTATAAAGCCTGTGTACTTCAGTCATAACTTTTTTGGGTGTTTCCGCTATGGATGTATCCAGTCGTCAGACCTGTATGCAGGCTACCATGTTCTTTCAGGCGTAAAATTGACAGAAAAATAGCTTGAACAAGTTTCTCCATTTTTTAGATTCTTTACTCTTTATTGAACCCCAACATGGTTTTGGTGTTTGCGTATCAAGGTGTTTAAATGTGCAGAAACCTCTGACCATTTAAGTCCCCATCCAGGGCTGTATCCTGTGTGTGGGACATTATTTTCCAAGTGATTAATTTCAGCCAAGGTGTGTTTATAAATGGCTGAAGATGCACTGTATCTTCTTGATATTGTATGTTTAATCAGTTCTATTGTTGATTTTTAAAATTTTCCCAGGTGTTCAGTGGGTCTGAACAAAAAAGAATTTAAAAGTCCCGTGTTGAGGACATTTCCTCCACCCAGGATTGAAATTCTGAGTCGGCTAAAATTTTCATGGCATATTTTGCACCACCAGGGTGCTTAAATAATTATTTCCACATGTGTAAATGACATCAAAAAACAATCAGTGGTCAGAGAATTCGAATTTTTTAGTCTTGAAGTTATAAATTTGGTGTTGGAAAATTAGTGGCACAAGTATTAGGTCTATTCATAACATATAAATAAGTACACCGTTATGCACATGTGGGCGTGTCATATTCTTCAGGAGGGACGACCATTAAGGTAAAGGATCATATAGCCCAAGGTGGCTTTCAATACGTGAAGTTCCACATGCCCTTGTGGTGTCTCTGTTGTGTGTGACCATTGGTCATTGTATAGGTTAATTCAGCAGTTCATGTCTCCCATGAAGAAAGTTCTTGATGGGAGATGGAGTTGTGTCAGAGCTTATAAAAACTCTTGACGCTCCATTGCACAGTTTAGTGCATACATGCTGGCTATTGTGTGCACCTCTTTGTGCCATGAGAAGGCAACGGCTAGTATTCAGCTGTCCAAAAATGAATTTTTATTAATGATTTAAAAGTTTGGTTCACACAAACTATCACCCCACAGCGTTGCAACTAAAACAACATTGTTGGAAGGAGCATGTTTTCCCATGTCTCCTCCTTTACCTATGAACAGTGGGTTTCCTGCACCACCAGGATGTCCACAGGTGGGTTGCACAGGAGACTCTACTTCTTAGCCCAGGACGTTAAGGCTTTGAGTCCTGCTATGTTCAGCATCCCTATCTCTAATGAGATAACTGGTGCGCCTCAGGAGCAGTTAGCAGGGCCCTCAGCCCTACTCCCTCACCCACATTACTAACCATTGCATCCTTGCTGCAGGTAGCATAATTATTAGTAGGTGCTGGAATATATTCTGCCCTTTTTGTTACCATTGCATTTTCTCCTATCTGTCAGGGACTGGTGTACTACTGACCTGGTTGGGGTAGTTAACCATGAGTTAGCATAACTAAGGGGTTTAGCCCAGTATGGCAAGGACACTAGAGGTGTCCATATATAAGGAATGGTGAGTAAGCTGGTATGGGAGTTGCTTAAAGACATGGCTTTAAAAGGGGAAAGTTGGAAGGGAGTTTCTTGTGGGCTAGTGTGGTAGATTGGTATTGATAACACTTTAGCATATAATCTTAATGGTGTTTGAGTTATAGAGAATATTTTTATTGATCACAAAGATTAACCAAATGAATGCCTTGGTTTTATCTACCATCCAAATTCCTTGACTTACCTAAGCTTAATTGATTTAAAACAGTGCACTATTCTTCTCTCAAGCTTATGGGATTGTAAATTGCATGTGATTTTAAAAGGCAGTGGGAATCATTTCAATCTCATTGTAAATTCGTTTTGGTGCGATTAATTGACTCACCATTATTGCACTAAGGTGACTTAAATGATTATCAACCATTTTCACTACAATTATTCATTTGATATGCAGTTATTTGATCTAACTTCATCACATAGCCTCTTGATCTTATGGATGATGTCTGTAGTCTCAGGTATTCCACTAATGTCAGGATTTACCCTGACACTATCCTGCCTTTGTTGGTTTTAATTTATCATTGTGGTGCACTTGTGTGCTCTCATTGGCCACAATTTTGTTTTGCACATCCCATTGTTGATTTTCACTCCTAATTGGGTCATACTCCACAATTTTAGGGGGTGTAAAACCCCTGTTTTTCTGCATTTGCTTCCAAAGTGGGTTCCACCAAATCCATTTTGTTTGGATTAATTGCTTGGTTTTCTGTGGGATTTATTTGGCTCATTGTTATAAGTTCTTCCATGTTTTCCTGAATCTTTTTAAGCAAAATGGATGATTTCACTAAGGCCTTTGCCTTGGCCATGGTCAACTTGTGAGCCTGTTTGTCCATTTTCTGTTCCTTTGGAGAATTTGGGTCAATAATTTTATAATGTCCAAATTTTCCCCAGTTGAATGCTTGTGTGGTATCAATGATTTTGGCGTACTCTGAGTCATCTTTGCCCATTTCTTCCTCACAGAATTCCATTTCTCTTAGGCCTTCTTTTATGGGACAAGCATGATTCTTGTGCCCAAAGGCCTGACAGTGGTTGCATATGGGGGCGCGCTCTCCACTGTTGTGTGGATTAAGTAGGATTTTTCCTGTCAATAATAAAGGATGTGATGTGGGGGATTTTTTTTGATATCCTCCACTATCTCCAGTTTGTGGAATTAATTGTAATTGCCTTCCCAGTGCTAATGATTGACATTAGCTAAAATCTTTGCATTTTTTATTATTTATTTTCTCTATAGAATTCCAAGCCCTTGTGGAGATGTTGTTTGGCTATTGTGCATGCCAGTGTAGTCAGAAGGTAGTCAAAAATTATGAAATTTCTTTGGATTCTGTTTGACGTGTGCATTTGGTCAATACCAAATATTGCCATCAGAAGGTTTGATCACTACTATGACCTTTATGGCTTTGGTTGCTTCCTCCGCTGTCTCAAACCCAAGATCCACCCAACCACAGCAGATAGTGTGGGTTGTCTTGTGCACAGCGTGTAGGAAGTAATTTTATTGGGCTTTCCCAAATGGTTCCCACATTGCTGGTGCCTATGTGCACAATATTACATAGATCCCATATTCACCTGATGTCAGCAGTTAAGAGTGGGACACTTCCATGTAACCGCAGTATTATACTAAAAAATCCACAAAACCCATGGGGTGCACCAACCTCAGGTTTTTTGTTTTTACTATGGTTTTCATTTACTCCTGTGCGCTTAAAGCCTTTGGCTGGTGCAGTTCCAGGTCCATTACACTTTACCACATTTGTTCAATTGTGTCCTTGTTTATTAATCATTCTCATCTCACCTGGTATTGGTTATCAAATTATTCTATTTTAAGCAAATTGTTTACTAATAAGTGATAGCAATTGGAAAGAAATTTCTTATCTTAACTCATATTTTTTATTAATATCCTCATAATTATTTTCTTCAATATTATCCTTAGAAAATTGAAAAAAACGCTCCCAGATGTGAAATTAATCTTGAATTAAGAAATAATTACCAAGTTATCCAAGCTTTGTCTTTTTTGTGGTTCGCTCAAACTAACAGCTTCTGGATTGTCTGGTAATTTTGATGCCCAACATAATATGGAACTCAAAGTGATAAGAAGCCATAGATGTTGATATACTGTGCTCATCAGGGCATGAAGTGCATCTCAAAAGGTATATGGCAGTAGCAGCATTGTTAGACACTAGCCTTTTTGCTGGTGGTACAATCTTTTTTCATAGAAAGTCCTATAAAACGTGCAGTATCAGAAATCATACAAAAATTCGTATTTTTTAATTGTTGGAGTGCACCCATTGAGTTACAATAAATGATCTCAGTGGATTGAAGAGATTCATAGCTGATATTATTCATCTTTGTGAAATAATATCTCCACAAGGTAGCTTAAGAAGTATCTGAGAGAAAGCAACAATATCTGGATATTCCAATTCAGTAATATAAAATGGACAAGTCTACTTGAAGGAATTAGAATTATTAGTTCTAGTTCATTCAGCAATATTATTAACACAAATGGTACAACTAAATAAATTGCACACTGGCAAACTGAATTGTGTTGATTTGGCAAAAAATTCTTTGATCATAGGGGGTGGAAGGCGAGTCGGTAGGGCGTACGGCTACCAACCTGAAGTTTGCGGGTTCGATTCCCGCCCTTCGCACATCGATCGGGGTGCCAGCCGAAGGAAGCTATTGGCGGTTAGTAGGTATAATAACACGAAAACCTTACCCATGACGTAACCAGAAAAATCCGAGTCCCGATCCGGAGGTGAAAAAAAAACTTTCTACGACAGAGTTGACCCTGCTCAGGTTTCATGTCGATACTTTCTTTCTCTATTTCGGTAATGTCCGTCCCCTGGTCGGCTTGCCTCGAATAAATAAAATAAAATTCTTTGATCATGATAGAACTTAACCTACTTCCTGTAGGTCTAAAGATTACAAGAGAACTACTAAGTAAACCCATATACTGTATAAAAGCTGTTTAATTATTACACAATTGTTACTCTCTAAAGTACCAATGATAAATAAAGAGCATAGTATAAATTGGCGCATTCTAGGCTTTAGCTTGATTTAAACCTGGAATCAATATCCCAACCTGATATTAAAAGACCTAATAAGTGATGCCTCATAACGGTTAGCTCAAGGTTGGAAAATGGGCAATATAAATCTCAATAGGACCTTGTTTTTTCTAATTTTAATACAATACTAAATTAAGCAGAACTTCTACTTAATCTCATGGGTGGTTTATTGCTAGGTTGGTAATTCATTTTTTTATAGAAAAGGGTTACAAATTTGGCTTATTTCTTAATCTTACTTGGTCATTTGCTATTTAATAATACTACTATTTTTGGGAATTAGGCCTGACCATGCATAAATCTGATGTTTTACATAGAAATATCGTCTGGAGTTGATGCAAATTACAATTTTATACCTTAAATTCTAGTTTCAGGGCTTCACCTATACTAGGGTAAAGCCTAACAAAGGTAATAATAAATGGGTGAATTCAGAAAGCTGCAATTTACAATTGTTACGAGCTTAACTTAAAAAATTACATTAACAAATTATCATCAAAATACTCGAACTGACTTGGGTCTTAAAAAGTTACCCTTTAAATTATCTTGTAGCCCGCAAATAAAGGTCCTTTTGTACAGAGGTTTATAGATTTTGGTCAGTCTTATATTGGATTAACTATAACACTTCATTGCAATTAAATTGCTTTATTAATAATATGATACAATCCTGTCATTTCAAAAGTATAAGAATAACATTTCTCCAATTTTTAACTCCAATGCATGATAAGAAATTCAATTTTTTAGTAAATTTTCTTAAAAGCTTATGACAGTGATTTGTTCATCCCCAACTGCTTTTATATCTGCTATAATTTTCACCAAAAATCATTATAAAAATATATTTAATTGCCTAGGATACTTCTTTTTCTTACTCTTCACTCTTTATTCTTCTTGCTTTCTAAGACTAACAGCAATGACCGCTTGTAACCTTTTATTCTAGAATAATTTTTTATTTTTTTGTGCTTCACTGGCTTAAATTATAACTTTCAAACTGAGAGTTGATATCACCTATATATCACTCTACTGGTTTTTATCTCTAACTCAATATTCTTATATGGTCTCATCCTAAGTTTAAGCTAAAAATTAGTTGAGTTTATTTTTATACAGCATGTACCTTAAAACAAAACGCCGTAATATATGATCACATAAGTTTAAGTAAACCCTGCTACTAATATAATCTCACATGGAATAGTCTGATCTTAAACATAGGTAATGAAAGAATGGGTGTTTTTAGAGCTTCAGTTACCACATAGAATCAAGTATCATGCAAACCTTAAACATGATATAATAAGTTATTTCTTTATCAATCTCCTTTCTTAGAATTTGTGGTTTAGTTGATCTTAATATACTTTTTTTAAGCTTTAGGTGGGTATAAAAAACCACTTTATAGCTCCAGACCTTTGATATATATGCTATTTTTTTAAATACCTTTTAAATTACTAGTACTTACTGCCTAAAAGATATTACAAAATCTTTTATCTTGACTTATATAAGATCAAATTTTAAGCACCATATAATGTAATTGGGGTGGGTTGGCTTGGGACAAATATGCCACACCAAGATTTTTTTGTAGCCAGTACAGCTTTTGAACATGTGTTAAACAAAACCTGCATTAGAACAGAAGCAGTTATTCCCCTGCCAGGCTAACCACCCTTTATAAGCACCATATATAATATCTAGTAAATCCTATTAAATTTCAGGCTTCTTTACTTATAGTGTAACATTGTTAGCTTATAAAACCTCTAAGATTGGCACGAATTTTATTATTAAAATGCTATTACTTTTATATAGCCAGTTGTTGATTCCAATGAAAGAAGAGATAAAACTAATTCTGCCACTTATATTTCTAATCTGCATGCCATTTATATATGCTAAAGTTAGCTCTTACAACTATCTTCAGGATTTTAATCCAATCCAACGTTAATTATGAGTAAATTTATAAATTTGAAGACCATATAAACAAAAAAAAGTACCAACACACCATGCAACCCCAGTGTCCTTGTTTCTATCACCTGCTGCTAAAGAAGAAGATGTGGCAAATCTCACCTAGCTTTTCTACCCTACGGAAAAATGCATTTATACTGGTTCATCCAGTCCCTCAACTCCTCAAGGTGATTCATTTTATCAAAAGGATTTCAACCTCCATCTCGCACATTCCCATTTAGTGCCTTGAAGCCCCTGGTGCTCTCTCAGCATCATGTAATTTTCCCTTGGATTGAATATGAGAGACTTTTCCCTTACAAAGATAAAATAATTATTGAAATAGCACAAGCAATGATGAAATATTTCAAAGGCATTAACTTTATCACTATCAAAAATTTGAATTTGGCTACTCTTCTCATGAGTACAAATTGTTACAATCCTGGGTTCTTCACTAATTGAAACTCCTAACTGATAAATGCATAAGTTTGATATGTGCACAATTTGCATAGTCTGATAGTAGTTGATAGTTGATTAATAACAGTATGACGACTATTATCTGTAGCTGAATTAATAACCTGTTATGGTCCAGTGCTAGACCTGTACTTCTCCATGAAATACTCTTGATGTCAAAATTAGGGGCTTTTTCCCTTATCCGACAAATTTGATCCACTCTCAGATACAGAAGTTTATGGCCTTTCATCTTGTGATGCAGAGTCTGCAGCAATTCCTGTCTAAGCTCAGCATCTCATCTTAGGGTCCTTAATCTTACTCTTTACATGACAAAAGAGTCCTCAATTATTGCACACAGCAGTACTTTCCTGAAGATGAATAGAACTTAGCACAATAGTGAATTCTACTAAAAACTTGACTCTTTTTCAGTGTTTATAAATGTGAATTATCAGGGCATTTATAAAGAAATTGGTGCAGAACCCTCAGTTGGCACCTCAGCCATGAAATGGCAGCCATTGCCATTAAGAATCCCTTTGAAATCTCAACAGCGATGGTCTACTCCCTCTGGTAGTATTCCTTAACCAACATCCTTGATATTTAAACAGCTAGAATCAGAAAACGTGTTGCTAATGTTTTCCACTCAATCCCAGAAAACCAACTATATTTGGCGAGTGACCTACTTAGGTGATGGGACTCATTACGCATTATGGCAGGTCATAAACCAACTGATTGTTTTGCTAGTTGCAGATGGCATCACTCATCTTGCAATTGCTCAATAGATTCTCAATCGGTCAGTGATGAAACCTGACCAATCCCTATTGGTACACCTGATAGTTAATTGTTGATGAACTATCAGATGCCCCATTTTTCAGCAACTCTACCCAGCAAATCTTAAGCAACCAGATTGATCCCTGACAGATCTGAACCTGGCGAATTTCCTAAAATCCCCCAAACATTATTAACCCAAAATTGGGTTCAACTGATATATATAATTCACTCACCATTGGAAATTATCCCCTAGAGATCCACAGGTAATCTAGGAGTCTTGAAAGGTGGGCAAAAATCCCAACACATCCCCCTCTTGCCTAGATTTCCAGAGAGAATAGGATTAGGACAGGAGAATACTACCTCAGACATCAGGTCAAATATTTCTTGGTTTCTAGTGAAGCACAGTTGATCTGCACTCAACGCTACTCAGGACAACCTTTGGCATGTGGTTCTCTTCTTTTCCTCCTCGCTACTGCCTCCTTATAGTGCAGTCCCCACGACTCACTGTCATGCTGAGCTGATCAATTTACTTGTGACAATTCTAGTCCTAGAAAGCCAGTTTTCCACCTGGTCAAGGCATATGACCCAATGTCATATTCAGGCTTCTTGTTCCAGCTTCCTTGATTTTATGATCTTCCTCCTCATTCTTGACAGGAGGTCACTGTCATCAATGTTTGTCTCATGGCACAGTTAAATGATCTACTATATATGCTCTTGTTATTTTCTCTTAATAACTTCTTTAGCTCATATCATTCTTGCATTTTTTCCTAAAAAAGAACTTACCTCATTAATGTTGAGATTAAATTCTTCAAAATTAGAGTTTAATTGATACCAAAGTGAATAATGACAACTATTATAAAAAGTCCGACATCCCTCCTCTTGTCCAGCCCATATGGCAAATTCAGAACCTTGGTACAATAAAATGATCAACAGACTGTCTGATAATGATGCTTAGCTCTTCCAATTGATGAGTCAACTTGCGCAAAAATCACTTAAATGGTCCCCCTAGGACTCATAATCCCATATAAGCACCCTAGGCAGTCCTTCCATGGAACTACAGGAAATGGTACTTAACCCTGACAAAACTAGAGTGGCAACCATCTAGCATGACTCATGGCCAATTCTCCTTCTGTTGTCAATTACAAAATAGGATTAAAATACTCTCCTGGATTCAGCTCCTTTTGCAGATAATTCTACAATCATCATTAAACCTTCTGAAGCAGTGCCATCCAATATTGTCTAATTGTTCCTCACCAGATCTGAACTGCTTCTGGAGTTCCTTTTCTGACTTGGCCAATTCTATAAACCAGCTGTTCTTTCAACCAAACTGGCCATTGGAAATTGCAAACATTTTAAGCTCCCCTACACAGATTTTATAACTTAAGTGACTTAGGTGCTTTCCATATCTCTAAACCTCTGATCTTACAATCATCCTAGAGTTAAACGTTGTAGCCTATGCACTTTGTTTCTCCAGCCAAGTTCTTCAAAGTTGGGATCATGAAGCTTCCAGCCTCTTTTAAATTCCATCATTCATTATGCTTTCACATTCAAGAGGCTTGTAGCGTCATCTTCAGGATGCCATCCGCTCCTTGCATGACTATCTCATTTCTGGCACATCCCATTGGTACCTTCCCCTTATGGCTTTAATTGAGGGCATGATTTGGCAACCCCCTATAATACCTTGCACAATGCCATCTCCTATGTCCAATGTTCTTGATGAAGTTCATTGGAAAGCACTCAAGACCAATCTTCCAGCTCCAGTGCCATATTAGCATTACTTGGGGTTATTCTTCAACTGCCTCTTCCTGTTCTGATGCTTCCCTCCCCACTTTGGGGTATTGCTTTTGTAAGTACTGCTAACTCCATCTCTCTTCCCCTCATCACGTTCTCATAGGGATTAGTCTCCTCTCAATGAAATTGGCTTTAAGTAGATCTAGCCCTTGCTAGCATTGATCACACATAGATTCCAACAGTTTGTTTACTCCTACTTTTATACATCCTCCCTCCCCCAAGAGGTGACATAGGCGGAATTATCCCTGAGTTGAGGATAGCCAATAAAAAATTATAAAAATGTATTTTTCTATGCGCGTTTCAAAGGGGGTTTTTTCTGTATATTTTATCATTATTTTGTTATTTTTTTTATACGTGGCATGAACTTCACTTGGTCCAGAGGTCCATCTTTTTTATTTTTACCCCTAAACTGATTCCTAGGTATACTTTGACCTATCAGTTTTCCATGGTTCATAGGTCTTTTTTAAGACTTAACCATTTATTTTGGTTCAGAGGTCCCTTTTTAGGACTTAGCTAAAAGCTATCAGGACATAAACATCTCAATGGTCCATGCGGTCATTTTGGAACACTCTTTTTATTTTTTTGTTTGATCCAATACTTTAAATATTTAGCATGGACTAGATTTACAATTCTTCCATCCAAGGGTTTTTGATGGAATATGCGTCCATTGCCATCTTGGCAAAAATCTTAAACGGACCCAACTGCAACACATCCAACTTGTCTCTTCTTCCAAAACCATGCATATCACAATAGGCAACTTTATCACCTATGTGGTATTCTAATAATATCATTTTGTTCTTATCATCTATCGTTTTGGCCTTAATTCTCTTCTTAAAAGTCATATCAAATGCTTTTTGATTGCATCTTGATCATGATATTTGACAATTGGAGCAGGTACTTCTTGGCACTCATCCTCAAGGTTAGTTCAACCACTGAATATAGAACTGGCAGTAATGCGGCCTTCCTTCCATATAATAATTTAATTGGCATTTTTCCCATTGCCATATGTTGACTTATGTTATATGCAAACGTCACCAAACTGAGGTATGTTCATCATGTGGAAGTTCTTCCCAAACCTACTTCCTCATTATCATGGCTAGCATTCCATTGACCTGCTCTACCAGTCCGTTCATCTCTGGCTGGTAAGGTACTGACATGACCTCATCAGATCACCATAATCTCGATCAACCTTGGGATCACATGAAATGTGAGATTCGTTCCATTGTTGCTTAACAAGCCTTGCAGGCTTCCATGGCAGTATATAACTTGATCCAGGTAAACCTTGCAATGCTTGTAGTATCCAATTTCGCCAGGGCCTTCATCTCGACCCATCTAATCAGATGGTTGATTATAACTATTACATAATTGACTCCCCCTGTATTCATGATTAATCGTCATATCACATCAATGGACACCATATTCCAGGAAATTTCAAGGCGGACTAGTCGATATCCAGTTGTTTCCTTATGAGGCTTGTGCAACTGGAACTCCACACATCAAACCAGATAGTCAACCAAATTGTAGTTGATAGACTCCCAGTAATAGTACTGGCAAATGTGGTCAGTAGTCTTCCTCAGGCCTCCATGCCTGACAACTTTTAGTACAACTTTAACGATTGCTGCTCATTCCAATAGTCTTGGGAATGATAATCGTTTTCCCTTTTGTCTTAAACACTAGTCCATCCTTTACTTGGTGTTTTACATCACTTTCCAAAGTGCACCTTGGATCTCTCAAGGCTCATTCCCGATTTCTCCTTTGGACATTCTCTGGAACAGCTCATCCACTTGTTTTTATACCACTTAGACCATTTTTAACCTTAATAAACCATCCACACTCTAGTGAGAAGCTCCCACTTGAACTATCACATAGTCATATACCTGAAGCTCTTATGCTCATTGGGTCAGTCAGCCTTCCAGTTCTCTTAGATTATGCAGCCAATGTAGCAAAAAGTGGTCCATCACCACTTTAAAGTGCGTTCTGTGAATTTATACCCAAAACTGTTTACAGGCGCAAATTACTACAAGGCATTCAAGCTCAGTAAAAGTGTAATTCCTTTCTGCTGCTGATAGAGTCTGGCTCACATAAAGTATAGGATGCCTGTTCCCAAGCTCATTTTACTTTGATTCAGGACGGTGCCAATCGCCGTTAACAAAGCATTGGTCTATACTATAAATTCTGATTAAAATTTGGGTATTTCATTAAGAGAGAATCTATCAGATACCGGCATAACTCATCAAAAGAACTATGAGCCTCTTCATTTTCAAAAAGATCCTTTCTTTGGATACTTCAGCAAATGAAAGAGGGGATTGGCAATTCTTGCAAAGTCCCATATAAATCTTCAGTATTATCTGACCATTCCAAGGAACACTTGGATACCTTGGACACTTCTTGGGATGGCATCCACTCTATAGCCTTAAATCTTTGGGCTTGTGGCTTCAGTCCACTAGAATTGATAACTAATCCCAGATATTCCATCTCTTTCTTGAAGAAGTGGCACTTCCTTGGCTTAATCTCCAAGTTAACTGTGGACAGTCTCTTGAAGACTTCTTCCAAGTGGTGTAAATGGTCATTAAATGTCCTACTAAACACATTTATATTGTCTAAGTACACCAGGACGCATGCCAACTTCAAATCATCTAAGATGGCGTCCATGGCCCTCTGGAACGTCACAGGTGCATTACAAAGACCTTGGGGCATCCAAATTGGTTGATACAGACCTGTGCATTGATGATCGTGCATTTCTTTTGATCTTCTGTTGAAAAATTGATTTCCAATATCCTGATATTAGATTCATCGTAAAGAAAACCTTACTCCTCCCAGTTGATCTAATGCATCATCAATTTTTGTTAGTGGATACAAATCCTTCTTTAGTATTTCATTTAGCTTTTTGATGATTGATCACCAACTAAATTAGAACTGTCCTTCTTCTTCACAATTACGCTAGGGCTAGCCCAGGGACTCAATGATGGAACTAGAAGCCAGTGCTTTACTAGTTTGCTGATCTCTTTTCCGCTACCGCCTCAGCAGACTTCAACAATTAATCACTATTATTCTTATTGGCAAAAAATATTTTGGTGTAAACTTTATGGATGCCATTCCTTGCATATCACAAATTGTGGTTGTCCTAAGCAAGTATTTCCCAATACTTTTTAGATAGTTCAAGCACCTCCTCCTGCTGTAAATCCATCAGATCAGCGAATTGCCCTCAATCAACCAACATATTAATGCTCTCAGTCACCCCTTCCAGTAATCCCATCTCATCAAGGGTCCTAAAATCATGGATTTTCCTCAATCTTACCATTAGGATCAGATGACCAAATGTGATGATCTGATTTACTCTCAATCTTTATCGCTATAACACAAAAGTTTTCCAGGAGAGCTCAAATTTCTCCATAGACAAGAATAACTATTCCAGGAGCCACCTAAGGCTCTACTCTGGACTTCTTCCAGTAGCTACCAACTTCTCAATACAAGTGCTTGGTTCTCCAAAATCAATCCCGTGGCAACTGTTATCTGCAATTCTGGTGGTATGGTTCTCAAATTTTTGATTTGCAATGGACTTCCCCAAATTTCCAGAATTTCCGTTGGAATTTCTCTTAATATTTGCCCAACCAATTAGTAGAAGATCAAACAATGCCTTCATTGTAGATCGGATTGATGATATTGTTTCTCCTGGTCATAGAGTTTCCCAATCTTTCTGATATACTAACGGTAATGTATGATATAATATGGTCAATGTACTATCTTCAAAGTAAAATTAACTCCATATTTTCTTGGATTTTCAGTCCCAACCAAAATATCTTAGTTTTGGTTGGCCAAAACTATTGCTGGGACGGATACAATTAAAGATCCAAATTGGAGTGCTAAAGTGCTATACACTTTATAGGAGATGGTTGTATTTCTCCCAGCGGTCCCACATTTTTTTCTTATGCTCCAAACAGGAGAGATTCTCAACTCCTTCACCAGCTTGGATGAGACAATACTGATAGGTGCTCCACTGTTAATTATTGTCTGCGCACGTTCTTTATTAACCAGTATATCAATATATGTACTTTTGAGTATTGTAATATTGTATTTACTAGGTGTATAGTTGTAAAAAGAGTGTCTATAACTCTCCTGTTTCCAGCGTGGTGGTGCTTGGTGCACAGAGCCAACTCTAGGAAACTAGCCTTTAGTACCACAGTTACTAGATCCAACAAAGGGTGCTAAAGCAATAATAACTTAAGGGAAATAGTGTGATTATTATTAAAAACCACACAAAAAATGACGCGGTGCACCAAGGGGAAAGGGGTAAGCATCCCAGGTTGGAGGAAACCTGGGTGAACTAATGGCGCACCAGGGGCTAGCTGGATCATATATAAAATGGTATGGTGAATGTAGCATGAGACCTCCTCAAAAGAGGTCCATGCACGGGATCACTAGAGAAAAAACAAGTAAAACGGGAAAACAGGAAATGTTTATTGGGAAAGTCGACCAACAAGGTTTGTTGGTCAAGGAAAACATATTAAACATTGCTGGGAAAATTTGGGGTCTGCCAAAGTGGTCCTAAGCGCGGATTCATTAATAGGCAAGCACTACCATCCAAATGGTTATATTACACTAAAACTGACTTCACTCAAGTAATTGATAGAAGTTGGATCTGACCTGAACGCGTAGTTTTGTAAATGGGATGGGTTTTGAACCCCATTCCTCAATCAACTGAATTGACCCATTGTCATTAATTGAATAGACCATCCGTTTTAATGCCTGGGCTGATACAAGGGGCTGGGCGTTTTGCTCCTCAATAGTTCCAACCTGGGCATACTTGGCTTGTACCCAGCGCTGGGTTACTGTGTGCCTGAGGTCAGAAAGGGCCTGAAGCTTCACCTTCTGTGCCTCCTGTCACCCAGCCTTATCCTTGGGGTTAGTCCCCACTATCATGTCATTTACTATTACAATAGTGGTGTTATTTGATGAATTGAGGGTTTGAATAATTTGCGCTGATATATCAGGAAATGATTCCTTAATTGCGCTGCGGAAATAGACTGGTTTGCCTCATCTAAATTGACTCAATCAACTCTTCCAGATTCTCCAAGTATCAAATCTTTTTCCTCTAATTGTCACGCATATGGGCGAGCAACTTCCTTGATTATTTCAGGGTCAATCCCCATCACTCCAGATCTGGTTACTTTGTTGACATCTAGATTGACCGCTTGATAAAATTAGTCCTGTGAGTCCTCATTAATGAACAGATCAATAATGTCAATTTCTTCTTTTAAGATATCAGGGGAATGGGTTTAACTGCAGCTCTAGACTGCTCCCCGTATAGGCCATATGCCATTTTCATGATTCATGTGCAGGTTTGTCCTGGTTTGCCTGGATCACGTTGATCTGCTCCTTTGGATTCTTGCATTAAACAGCAAAATGTCCCTTTCATCTGCATTGATAACAGCATTTATCCTTCATATCTATCTGCTTGGACTCCTTGTGCTTATTTCCCTGCACAGTTAGGTTACTGTACTCCTCAGCGCTCTCAGTCCCCTTCATAAGATTTGAATTTTAAACTGGATTTGGTTTAAAGCTCCTATTAGGGGCCTAAAATGTGGCTCCTAATATCTTCAAATGATCCACCATTTGTAAGGTGATTATTATGGATGCAAAAATGGAAGACATCATTTGATGTAAACTGCAATAGGCCAAAGGGACACTTGCAACGCGATCTGTGCATCAAAGTCATTCAGTACTTTTTCCCTGGACAAAATCTGCAATTTTTGGTAGAATCAAACAGCGAAACTCACTAAGGACTCATCCTTCTAAATTAAATTCCCATAATTTCCTGTCTGCATTTCAACATATGTGTGGGACTTCCAAAGATTTCATTATGGCAGCCTTGGCCTCCAAGTATGACCAGCTGTCCCCCTCTAGATGGGTAACACCAAATTCTGACAGTTGGTGTCCAAACAGTTCTTCACCACCACAGTTTTTTAAAGATTGCTTTACCCAAACATTTTCATGTCAAACAGTCGGAAGAAAGCAGGGGCGTTATCCAAATGGAATGTGGGGAATTTTGGCGTAGCTCTAAATTCCTCCAAAGTTTCTCTAGCCACCACTCTTGATTCAGCTACTCGACTGACTTGAAAAGTTTTTGGGAGTCATCTCTGAAATGGCTGCAAATGTGGTCAGCATTTTTCTTATAATAGTCGACTTCCTACTGGAGTTCTTGTGGTCCTTTTTTTGGCGTTAGTTGCCACATAGGGCTCACATTCACATTTATGCGTTTTCAACTCTTTGACTTGCTTCATTAGATGCTCTATGTCTGCGTTGAATGAACGCAATCAAATGCAATCCTCTTTGCATTCAGTTTTCAATAATATAACTTCTCAAGATAGATCTCCTTTTTTCTTATTTAATGACGTTACTTACCCTCCCAACTCACTTCTGATGCTGGAAAATCTTCGACTCCTTCCTCAATCTTTGTAACTCTGTCCTCCAAGGTGGCGAATTCTCTATGATTGACGGAATTCAGGGCGTTTTTCTTGATGGTTGCCAACTCTGTCCAGAGTTTTCTTAACCCATCCTTATATAACATCTTATACTGGGTATCTTACTCAACTATCCCTGTAATGAGAACCAATTGTTAAAAATTGGGAGTTAGCTACTCTTCTCATGACTACCAAATGCTACAATCCTGTGTTCTTCACTTAGATTGAAACTCCCAACTGATAACTGCACAGGTTCGATATGTGCACAATTTTGCGTTGTCTGATAGTAGTTGATAGTTGATTGATAATATTATGATGACCATTATCCATAGTTGAATAGATAAACCATTATGTCTCATCTTTAGACCTGTACTTCTCCAGGATATTTTTGATGTTGACTGTAGGGACTTCTTCCATTATCCGCCTACTTTGAATTACTCTCATATTCAGAAGTTTACTGCCTTTCATCTCATGATGAGGAGTCTGAGGAGATTCTAAGTTCAGCTTCTCTTCTAAGGATCCTCAATCCTTACTTTTTATATGACGAAAGAATCCCCAATTATTGCACACAGCAATAATTTCCCAAAGATTAATAGGACTTAAATCAATATTGATCGCTAAATTAAGGTCTGTACTTAATGTTAGTGTCAATCTCAATGTGTTTTTATTAAAAGTGAATTACTGGGGAATTTATAGAGGGGATTCAGCACCCAATCCTTGATTGGCACCTCAGCCATGAAACTGCAGCCAATGTCATTGAACTTCCCTTTGACGTATCACCAGTAATGGTCTTCTCTATCTGGTTAGTATTTTTTTATTGGACATCCTTGAGACCAAAACGTACAGTGTCAGAAAACGTTTTCCTAATGTTTTCCACTCAAACCCAACAACCAACCATAAATGGCGAGATACCTACTTAGGTAATGGGACTATTTGCTATTGGCAGGTCGTGAACCAGATGATCAATTTGCTAGTTGCAGGTGGCATCACTTGCCCTGCAACTGCTCAATAAAGTCCCAATCAGTCAGTTATGAAACTAAAACAGATCTCAATTATTACGCCTGATAGTTAATCACTATCAGATGCCCCTTATTTCGTTGGCAACTCCACCCAATAAGATCTTAAGCATTCACCTGGATAATACCTGATGGATCTGAACCTGGCGAATTACCTAAAATTCCCCAAGCATTATTAACCTGAAATTGGGGTCAATCAATATCCAAATCACTTGGCATCAGAAATTATCCTCTAGCAATTCACAGGTAATCTAGGAGGCTGAAAATGTGGGCAAAAATCCCAACAACTTGACAGACAAAGAGCTTAGTCATATGTTAGGATTTTTTCCCATATTCCCAGCCTGCTAGATTACCTGGTATCGCTAGAGGAAAAATTCCCTAAGGCGAAGTGAATTGGAAATCAATTGACCCAAATTTCAGAGAACTACATTCAGGGGATTTTAGGATATTTATCTGGTTGTATCCATTGGGGATCAATCTGGATGAATACTTAATGTCTCATTGGGCGGAAGGGCCAACGAAATAAGGGCATCTGATAGTAATAAACTATCAGGTGTACCAATTGGGATTGGTTAGGTTTCATCACCAACTGATTGGGAATGTTTAATGAGTTGTGAGGTGAGTGATGCTGCCTACAACTAGCGAATCAATTGATTGCTAGCCAATTATGGATGATTTGCTTAAATCAAGAGGAAAATGTTAAGGATACATTTCTGACTCTTTTCATTTCAGGTCTTGAGGATGTCTAACGTCAGAATCCTAGTCAGGATGGGGAAGACCATTACTGCCAAGATGAGGAAGGGTGATTCAACAGCAACAGCTGCCATTTCATTGAAAGAGGAGTCAACCGAGAGTTAGACAGCTGAATACCCTATAAATTCCCTAGAATTCACTATAACAAAAAGACTTAAAGCTCAAAAGTAGTAGTACAGTAGTAAAGTAGTATAGTAGTAGAACACTCAAGTATTACACTGTAAAATACTCACTGATTGACACAAGTCTTCAGTTGGGAAAGAACTAATAAAGAACCTTATTAGTTTGACTGTAGATTCAGTAATAGTTAGACTATCAGCATCTAGCGTGAAGATTCCATCTCAAGGATATTATTGCAGAAGGCAATAATTGGTAGACTCTCAGAGAAGAGTAGAGATCTGAGTGGGGATCTAGAGATGAAGGGAATAACAGCTAAGGGATTGCTGCTGACTGTGTGTTGGGCTGAAGGGACTGTCATCAGAGGATCTTAATT